>JYDV01000002.1:1216822-1307690 GCA_001447645.1 Trichinella pseudospiralis | reverse complement strand
ATGAAAACCAAGGACGAGGTTCTTCGATGCCTCAAAATTGCTCTGACTGAAATCAAGCAAGAAACTGGACGTGACGTGCAAAGGATTCGAACAGACAGAGGGACTGAATTTGCCAACAGAGAACTTGATAACTTTCTCACAGAGAAGAAAATTGTGCATGAAAAGACCCCTCCTTATACACCTCAGTGTAATGGGATGGCCGAAAGAGAAAAAGAACACTTGTTGAAAAGGCAAGGGCAATGCTATATACGAGAAATTTGCCAAGGTGTCTCTAGGCTGAAGCAGTACATACTGCTGCCTATCTCTTCAATCGCATCCCAAATCGAAAAGAAATAACAAAAGCACCGTATGAAGAATGGTTTGGAAGGCGACCAACTGTTGAGCATTTGTGAATCTTTGGCTGTGACGCATATGTACACATTCCCGACCAGCATCGAAGGAAATTCGATCCAAAAGCCAGAAAAGTTATTTTTGTTGGCTATGGACCGAGTAACAAAAATGTTTAGAGTTTTTGATACTAATAAGCATCGAGTGGATGAAGTGATGGATGTCCAATTTAATGAGTCACTTCAAAAGAGACTGGTGCTTATTGACGGAGAAGAAGATAGCTGGATGCAGACTGCAGACAAGGATGAAGATGACTTTCTTGAAGATGACATCACAGATGACAAAGAATCCACAATATCACAAACGGACAAAACATATTGATATACGCTACCATTTCATACGAACTGAGCAAGAACGAGGTGTAGTCAGTGTTGAATACATAGCTTCTGATAAACAACCAGCGGATATGCTGACAAAGGCACTCTCTAGTCCATGACATTTAAAATGCCGTCAAATGCTACGCATGAATGTAGATCCAGTCGGCTCAGAGGGGGTGTTGAAATAGAGCCAACGGATCTACAATGAAATTACCACTACTGAATGTTAAAACCTGATATTCGATATACGGTAATTATCCGTGGATATATATAGATACGCGTGTGCGTTGGCGAGATATATACGTGTTCCTTGTCTGTTAATAAACTTGGTCCTCTCAATCGTTTTTTTTCTGTCTCTTTACATACTCTCTGTTACTGCTGTGTTTGTATTTGCAAGTCTTACGGCTGCCATCTGGATTTACGTAATAACACAGATCAGCTAACGAATCTTTAATCTTTAAACTAATAAACTGTAATTTTGTGAATCATTGTAGAAACGTAGTTTTATTATGGAAAGTATCAGCTAACGCATTGCTAAGTAAAGTTATAAATGACTTATTTTCAATTTAATTTATCATTACAACGTAACATGACAATAATCGCATTACAAATCAACGCTGAAATAAACGTTACCTTCTTGAATCACAGATGACACAATCTACACATTTTGTTTCATTGCTCAACAATGATAAGAATGGCTAATAATAACAATTATCAGATTGTATATGCATTTTCATTAAAGGATCAACATTCATAAACTTTAGATGATAGTTTTCTTTAATAAAGGTGAAAATGTGGTACTTTTATTTATATCATTAATGCTAAATAAATTTATTTTATTTATTTTGAACATTTGATGTTCATATAAAATAATCATATTTGAAACTTACTTTTGGATTCTATGCAAGCCATTATTTAAATCATATAAATTTAAATTCCTTAACCCTCCAATGATTTTCAAATTTACTTTCCTACTTTTGTCTTCCGGCTCAAATTGGCCCATAAGTGATGCACAGCTTATTTTGCAGTCATACTGCAACTCATTATTCGTAAATTTTATTTTACAAGGTGCTGATAAATATTCTAATATGCAGAATTTTTTTTCAATATGATTGTATATGTTGGATGTGCATTGACGTACTTAAATTTCTTCTGCACATAAGTTACAATATGATTGTGTGTGATGTTTGCAAATGTATTTCTGGCATTTTTTACTACGGAATCATCTGTCTCTGAAGCCACATTGCTAATATCTCTGTCCTCCCCTTTAGATGAGGTCAAAGTTTCATCACTCACAGGTTGCCTGGAGCTCATTTTTTAAAAATATTAACAGCTAGAGTTGAATTATTAACAGGAGCTAAACAGTATGCACTTTTTAGCTGAAATATAACTAACAAGTAATGAATTGAAACTTACAAAAATGGTTTAGATTGAGGATGCTATTTTTCCAGCTAGTCACTGAGGGATTGTTTTACTGAATAGCTTGTTTTTCACAAAAACAAGATTGAGCAAGGCCTAAGTTATGCATGACTCTATCCCGTATTTAAGCTGTGGCTATCAGTCAGTAAAACAACAATTATAAGTACAGCTGCCCATATAGTGTGTATAGGATAAGACACCATACAACGAAAAACTGTTTACTTCACTCAGTAGAATGACAGCAGGAGAAGAGCTGTTGTATAACTGACTTATTCAACAGCTGTTTCTACTCAGCTAACGTCAGCTTCATTTCTCATCTACTACCAATAAAGATCAAAGCAACACATGCACATAACGCTAGAACTAGATTAAATTGCATAACAAAATTCATCTACATTTCGTCACATAAACTACAGAACCTTAAAAGCGATAGATGTTGCATTGGCTTCAATATTGATAAAGGAGCAGACGATCGATTGTAGGGTCAAATTGACCCTGAGGAGATCGGATGTATGTAAAGTGCCTACTGCAGTTACTATAAATGACAGACCCGTAGAAATTTCAGTGCATCAAGATAAGTTGAAATGAGGAAAAGTAAAAGAAAATTCAATGTCAACAGTTAATAATTTTGGTACTAATTTTTATGTTGAAAATCAAAATGGGTGAATTTGACCAGTAAGACAATAGAAGGGTTAATTTGAACTAATGTTTAAAAAAGTTATTTTGTTTTAATTTAAGAGTTGAAAAAAGTATTAATATAATTGAAAACCGCTCTACATTCAATGTATTTTGTCATTAAAACAAAACACTGCGATCATGCATTGTTGAGATGCATAGGCAAATAAAATAAAGCAACATTGTATAGATATTGACGAAAACAAATTTTATTAGCAGAGATATTAAATAAAAAATACTTTTATAATATTATTGAGAAATTCAGAAAAATAATAACACTTTCTCAATTCTTTTTTCTTCTTCTTCATATCCCTTGAGTGGTGGCGCGGGGTTCGGCGGACCTTCTGAAAACCTTTTCATTCTGTTTTGGCGGAATTCCAAAACCATGAGAGCTGTTGTGTTTTACATCTTCCTAGAAATGACCATAGGATATTTTTGTCAGTTGGCGCGGTCATATCTGTGATTGGTGTTGAACAGTTGCTTTTCTCTACATCTTTCTCATTTGTTCAATTTTTTCTCAAACTGTGCAGTCGCTATCGCTTATTTATTGGCTACGTGTTTTCTGCTTAATTGTGAATGTCAATAACTGGTTTTCTTTGCTTACTTTCTTATGCTAATTTTGACTAATTTTGGTATTATTTACCTTGTTTATGCAAATTTTTTTCTATTTCATGTCAAATGTTGTTGCTTCAATTTTAAAAATGTCACTCACAGCATCTGATAGTGATAGTTTCTTAGACATTCTGAATGATTCCCTTAAGGAAAGTGACATACGCAATGCCAGCAATTCTTTGTTTAAAAGAGTGACACGATTCATCCTCAGCACCTTGTCGTCAGAAAATAAGACTGAAGAGGTTATGCATGAGCGCTCTGATTTATGGATAAGTAAAGATCATGTTTGCTCATAGTATAAGCAAGAGCCATCCAAAAATGTGAGAACAAGAGCAAATAGCATGTATCCCGGAAGGCAAGGCCCAAGAAGTGCAGCCAGACATGCCAAAACGCTTTTAAAATATGGTCGTTATTTATCACCAAAGATATTATTGATGTCATTGCCTTCTCATTTCAAACTTTTTAAATTTTAATTAATAATTGATATTTTTTAATTTTTAATAAATATAATTTTTTAATGAATTTTTCATCTAATTATAATGTATAAGTTTATTAGTTAAACGCATAATGAGGTGTATGCAAACAGTGGGCTTGTTTTCTGCTTTGACTGATGACTTCTTTGACGCTCATACTATTAATATGTATTAGTTTCAGACGCAGGATGTTAGATAATTGTAGCTTATTTCGAAATTTGCCTTTAATTCCAATAATTTTAAAAGTCCAATTTTGCGCATGTACAAAGTAGTAAAAGGAAGCAGCACTTTCAATGTTGTCGATAATTGAAGCAGTTAGATATGTTTTAAACTGATAATCAAAACTGTGTTAATTTTTTATGATCAAAACTAATTTTAAACGGATAAATTTTTGACAAATCGATTAATTATTTGTCTGCCTTTTTGGATACGCCAGTAGCCACAACACAGAGGTGCTGTGAGAAATTGAACAGAAATAGTGATTCTCAGGATATCCATAACTGAATCAAAGTTTAATTGTTCACCCAATTATTTTCGATGAATAAAACTTTCTTAATGAACAAAAAGACCACCCCTTCCACACTTTAATGTTTCACGCCATTTATCCAGAATCTACTACCGACCCACACTTTGAGAACCACTGGTCAAAAGGATTTGCTCTGCAATAGTTGGAAGTAGAAGAAACATCACCATGAACAATCGATTCATAAGCTACCCCTTGGTAGAAGATCTTTTGAAACAAATGCTAACTGCTAACTAAGAAAGAAAACAAAAGGCAGATTGACAGACAAAATATTGAGAACCGAACAGCAGCTTATTTGGATACCAGAGAAATATGACTCTTGTGTCGTATGTGCCGAAAAAGGTCAAGAACGTAATATTGTTGAGCAGCATGCATCACATTGATTTTTGAACATTGAAAAACGTTGTTTCCATTGGGCAACGAGAGAAGCCAGAAATTGTTATTTTTTATTAGAAGAGTAGACGTGGTGTTGACCATGTAGATCAGCTTGCTCAGTGTAACAATACAGCACCAAAAAGCCGACGCTGGCCACTAGCAATATTTTTCCATCTGTTGAAAATTTCAATGATAAATGCTTCCGTGATACATCAGCTTAACAGTGGTAAAAGTTGTAAAAGAAAAAATTTTATAAAAGCATAACATTTGAGTTACTCCAACCTTATTTGCAAAGCAGCCTAGAATGCAAAAGCTTGACCAAAAAGCTGCAACTGCAGAATGAAACGCAACTGCCTAATCCTGGACTAGTCAAAATACTAGCATCAAAATAAAAAAAGAAATGCAGATTTTATTCTAGAAAAGGTGACAGAAAGACCAAAACAGTTTGCAGCGAATGTGCAAGCCATATATGCTTTTTTCATTCAAAAATATTGTGTATACACTGTGATGCAAGAGCAGCAGAGGAGACTGTTACTGATAATTAATCATAAAATATACGACTGTAAATAAAGTTTGCACTTTCCAGAGAGTAAAAACAAAGGACCAATGTTACGTTTACAACAGATGAGCGTCAGCTGCTACATAAATAAAACCAAACATTTGACACTTAAATTATATGAGAAGTTTTGTCTGCCAAAACAAATCGGCAGTGCAAAAATAACGATTATAATACGACTGCAAGAAGCTGAAAAAATTTAATTTCAACATCAATAAACGTGAATTAACGAGGAGAGGCCCAGCGGACCTCACGCCACCACTAACGGTCGGATCAAACACGCCACCACTCAAGGGATATAAATTCTTTTTAATTAAAACAGGGGTGCGCAACTTTCTGGCTACTGGAGGCCGCATTTAGCATCCTCAATGTCATAACGGCCGCAAGTAAGCCCAACCACATTGTTCATTGATATCCAATTCTAATTTCAGTAAACATCTTTTACTATGAAAAACATTTAAATAAAACTCACAAAAGCCGTTACTCTTTACTAATGTAAATGAATTTTTAAGGTAATCTATATCTAGCCTTACTCTGGCACCATTTTTACAAGAGGCGTAAAATCAGGGTTTTTATTAGAGATCATCAGCCGTATTCCAGCCTCCAGTTTTTCATTTGCTAGTCAAATTCAATACTTATATTTCAAATATTTTATTCGTGAAAATGCTGCTTTGCACATGCAAGTGCTTTCCAAAAGGAACGAGAAGGTTTCTGGCCAGTTCTCAAAGCTTGGGGTAGTCGACAGCTACTTTCCATGTTTTTACGACGTCATTTTTTTTTTGAATTTCTTGATTAGCAGTTCATTATTCTTCAATTCCACCACTTCCATTTGCAAATCTAACAGTGCACTTTCTGTCGCCACCAAAGCAGGAAAAGCAACCAATCGTAATGCTACAAAGATTTTTTCAGAATCCTTAAAACGCTCAGAAAATTCCTTTAACAAAACATCCATGACCCCAGAAAAGGAATTAGTAGAAATGGTATCTGGTCATATTTTTATGCTGTCGATCAGATCTTCCATTTGTTAAAAATAATAGAAATTGCGTTGCTGAAGATTATTTTTCAGAAGATGGCATTTGTCACAGAAATCTTGCACTTGCAAGACATGCTAATGCTGTTCTGCCTTGCAGAGCTTGATTAAGATGATTTACATGAGATAGCAAATCTACAAGACATGCCAGCAATATGAGAAAATTGTTGTTTTGCAGGGTTTGTTTTTTGAATTCCACTGTTTCTTTCCTGGGAAGAACACAATGTTTCTCGCAGTGACAGCCAACGAATGTCAGAGTGGTAAAAATTGTCCTCAGCACTCGATTCTTTGGCACGTAGAATCTCCAGGAATTGCCAATGGCGAAGAGCATTAGCAAAAACCAACAAAATTATACGATTCACATCTCTCAAGATGTTATCCAAATTAGTAAGTTTAGAACACAATGTTTCCTGGTAAATAATACAGTGAAGGTTGATGAGCTGCTCATTACCATGCTCTTTCTACACATAATTTGAAAATCGTGCCACGAATCCTTGCACCTTACCTACCGTGGCGGGTGTGCCATTAGTGTATATGCTACGTAGGTTCTTCAAATCTACACTAAACTTGACGCAGGTTCTTTCAACTGCAAGAAATATGTCTTCTCCACGAGTACAAGTAGCAAAGTTTCCATGGATAGAAGACCTCACACAGTTCAAAAGTAGGAAACAAAAAACGTACAACGATTAACAACTGTTCTGAGTCTGTTATATCTGTTGATTTGTCGACAGTTAATGAGAATAAACTGCCCTTACTGTTTACCATTTTCTGTAACAAGTGTTTCAACTTATCAGCTATACTATACTGACGATGCTGCACAGTATCGAGTGAAAGAAGAATAGAGGAATATTCATTTTCCTTTCCAGGATGGATGCACTTAACGGCATCCACGCGATGCATGCTTTTACAAGTTCACCATCTGAAAAAGGCTTTCCCTCAAAAGCAAGACGATAAGCCAACAAGACCAAGGCGATATGAGTCTTCAGTGCGATTATTTGTAGTTTTCAAGAATGCATTTATTGAAGAATTATGCTTTCTAATTTTCCTCTTCAAATTTTCAACGCAAATTTTTCTGAATTCACCCTGCAAATTCCCATAACTGTAAGATGGATGACTGCCAAAATGTTGCTTTGCATTTTATTCTTTAAGAGTCTTCGCAGTTTCATCACAAATCAAACATCTCATGAAATGCTCCGCAGACTCTACCATAAAAAAATTCCAGCTCCCATTTGACATTGAATCTTCCTTTTTCCTCTTTTAATTTTCTTTTTTCTTTGATGACATGAATTTCATTAAATCAAAACAACAGAAATAATAAACCATAAGATCGCTAGAACAATCCATCCCGAGATCGTGAAACAATTAATCGACCACAAGCCACCAAAACCATACGCACTAATCACGTCGCTCACACACTCCGTAATGCGTATACGCATCGGAACTCTGATGTAACAATGCCAATCTTCTGGATTATGGTAACTAATCTGGATTCTCAGACTCAGAAAAGTGCTTTTTACTGTAATACACCAGCTTAATATACTGCGGTGTAATCTGAAGGCTGAATTCACGTATTGAAAGTCATGCATGAACAACTGGTTTAAAAATCTACCTACAAACGCGTTTATGTCAATTCCAAAAGCATGGAATGACGTGCACGACAAGAAATGTTTTGTTGAGCAAAAATTCATTCAATTTAGCATACCACTTCCAGGGCCGCACTCTTTCCTTACGGTCGCAGGTTGCGCAATCCTGAATTAAAGCATCCAGATTTTCAGAACAGGGAGCATCAAGATTGCTTAAACTAAAAATAAAGGCAAATAAAATATTCTTCTGGACATAAAAGTGTTATATTAATTTCTAATAAATCTATTTTCAAAGTGATTTCAACATGCAAAATTTAAACATTGTAGAAGTAAGTGAAAGTCAACTGATGTAAAATTTATGAATTGTCTTGTTGCATGCACGGCTTTTGATCGGCTAAAACAAAGGGCACTAAATTGTGGATTATATTAAAGAGCAATTTTTCAAAAAACATTCTTTTCTACTAATAAATGAAGCAGAATTAATGATAACTAGAAGGTCATTGTGAACTGACAATTTTGGCCATAATTCACCTTTGGAAAGATAATAATTAAATTTTTACTGCCTCATTTAATCTTGCATTAATATCTTTAACGGAACATGTCTCAATCTTCTCAAGCACAGCACGCAAATAAAATCTATTTTCCTATCATTTTTTACAAACTCGATTGCAAAGACACAATGTATATTATAATATTTGAAAAACATCGATGTACTTATCAAAATTATACTTTGATGATATATATAACGAATTACATTAATCATTTTCTGAATGCGATTGTACGTTCCACAAACAAACAAAAAATACTAAAAATCACCAAATGCAAACAAAAACACATTAGTAAAAAACTTCATTTATTTAGATAATGCAAAAAACAACATCACATTTTTAAAATATAAATTAACGGAAAAAAGTGAATGCTGGATCATTGAAACCAAATCTACCAACATCACTTCTACTTCTTGATACAGATGGCAGTTTGTTAGTGGTTCTCGTTTCTCTGAATACACCTGGAGAAGAACTGAAAAAGCTTCCACCCGTCATGCCTCCAATACCAGGAGACATAAAACCTGATATCATCTGGTCAAAATCAGGGAATCTTGATCTAGAAGGAAGATTATCTCTGTAGATGAAATTGAAAACGTCAGATCCTTTGTAATCGTTGGTATTTTTCACATTCTCTCTGCTGGGAATATTCATAAAATCTTTCGTAATATCCTTCTGTCGATCATCTACTTTGCCAGGGTTTACACCTAAAATGTATTTAAAAATTAAATAAACTCCAAACAGTCACGTTTATTATTTTCAAATAAAAGCAATAATGATGAGTCAAGATTGTGAATCACCAAAATAAAGAAAAATTTTTTAAAAAGTTGTATTTTAATTTCTGATAAAATAAATTGAAATATATATAAATTAATAAACCTTAAATTAAAATAAAATTTACTTGGACTAGGTTGTTGCTTGTCATTGCTATTTGGTTTGGGTTCAAATCGAGACACAGCTGGAACAGTAGAATCAATGCGTTGGGCGGTGTCTTTTATCCATTCCATCATTGCCGGGACTCTAGCAAATTTTACAGAGTGTCTTAAATCTCCGCACATAGGCGGACCAAAGCTGGTTATTCCGTACAATGTTGCTTTGTTGTTTATCAAGCACACTAATGGGCCACCAGAGTCACCCTAAAAAATTTTATTCACCATTGAAAATAAATTGATATCAGATATGCTAATATTATGCAAATATAAAATTGATCTCTTTTACTTACTTGACATGTTGCAGAGCGGCTAGCACCAAATGCACAAAAAATGATTGCTTTATCTTCTGCTTTAATTCTACATTCTTCATTTGGCAATATATTCATTTCCGCAATTCTCAAAACATCTGAACCACGTCCACCATCTATTCATAAATCATGTATTAAATTATTGCTTTTTGAATGGGTTGATTTTATTAGCGTACGATATGTTAATCCCCATCCGCTTGCATAGCATGGCACATCCATTGGAACTGGCTCTCCCGCTTTAGGCAGGCATGCTGATCGAATTTCATTGTTGTAAATTACATATTCTTTCAGAAGGATTAGCGCGACATCATACACTGTTGCAACATCATCATAACGCGGATGACTGATTATACGCTTTGCGCCAACTTTAACTTGAGTCTTTTCGTCTTCATTAGGTCTGTGAGCACCAAGAATAACCTCTACTTTTTCTGGGGCAAAATTTGTCCTATATCTATTATAAAATTTATTAATAAAGTGAAATATGTCTATAGAATTGTAGCTTTTATTAAATAAACAATATTTGATTGTCTTACTCAGCATAATAGGTGCAATGTGCTGCGGTCAGTACCCATTGACTACCATTTCCAGGTTTCATTTCAATAAGAGTACCTCCGCATAATTTCACTTTATTACCGTGTTTTTCCAACACTAATCTTGCTTGATATGGTATAGAATTTGGTGTTGCTACAGATCCTCCTGCAATTCTGTTTGATTTAACGCTTGTTGGAAAAGGAATTGCTGTGGTGCCACATTCATATTTGGCAAAAGCCAGCTAAAAATGAAAATTATATTAACTTTTTTAATTAGTCTTTTAATTATGTTCCTACAATTCGAAACATTTTGAATTGTATTTTAAAAAATATTTGTCAAAGTTTATGATTTATGAAATTACATTAAAATAATTGTCAACTTATGTTATTTTTGTTTAACAAGTAACAACATAGAAGAAGTAAATCATGACACAAAGTGGAAAGCAATTTAATGATGTGCTGCCTAGGAATTTACATGATTTATAATGTGAACAAAATATGATATTTTTCAAATTAGTTTTCTTTGACTATTATCCTATTTTTTGTGATAGTCAACTTATTGCTGGATATTGCTATTGCGGCATATCTGTAACAAGAGAATGATGTGGTAGCAAATCCTTACTATTACTTAACAATTACCAACTATTTAACTTTTGTTTAAAGATTTCTGGAGAATCTTTGAAAAAATATGTCTTTATGAATAAAAATCTTTTATTTTTAGAGACCTTTTATTGCATTAAATTTTTAATTTTCTATGTTATTTAATTTTATTATACAAAAATAGCAAATCTCACCGTTATATAAGAAAGGAGAAATAAGCACTTGAAAAGAAACATCGTTTCAAATTCTTTGATAGTTAATGGAATGTATGGTATGCTTGCAAGCACTAAATGCTTATATATTATATCTTGACAAATTGTAAATATAAAATAAAATCCTATCAAAACAAATACTCTATTGTTTTCAAACAGTAATTGGTTTATTTTATGAATTACGGTGCTGTACTTTTATGTTAGCAATTTGTTGTTTGTTTTATTACCAACATATTGCTGATTATTAACAAAGTGGGTGTTGAACTTAAATGTCAAATGTTTGATTTTGAAATTGATATTACATTATGTGTATTTTTATTACTGCTTATTGTTTTTGTCGTAGTACAATGCTTGTTATTCAAGAAATGACTAGTGCTATCTGCGTTCACTGTTAGTGATTATTATTTATTGAACGTTTGCTCAATCAAAATTATATAATAATAATAATAATAAAATGGAAACGTTGTTTTGTATTGAATAATGGTGATCAATGTTTACTGCGTTGGAATATGTGATAAACATTTAGTATTAATTTTGATGAAATTGAGCTTTCAACAATTATGCTTCAATCGTATGTATATACTGTTTTTCTTTTTCTAAAAATAATCAGTAATGTTTTCTAATTTGTGCGCATAATTGAACATTGAACATTATTGAACAAAGGGATTAGCATGTTTTCCACGTGCATGCGCTTTTACATTAAATTTGAAGTTCAGCAGTATTATTTTGGTTTGGCGGCTACCGAAATGAATATGAAGAAATTACTGGTTCGCTTGAATGACTTTGGCATCATTTTCAATGTTTCAATTTAGTTGAATGTTTTACAAATATGCTACATTAGAAGGCACTTTTTTGCAGATGAGGCTTATTTGTACCTGCGCTCGTATTCTTGAAGAAATACAGCCGTACTTTGGATATTCGAGCCCTTTTTTTCTTCAAGCCCTTCACGCGCTTCCTTGTTAAATAGCGTCCTCTTCCGCTGTACACAAGTAGTGGCCACCCTTGGAATCCGTGATTTACACTGTTATTACATTCAATGAAATGAATAAAAAATTATTACGGAATGAATATTTATCATGCAAATCAGTAGATGCACTGTGATACCCCAGGCAGTTTTCCGGCATATGCGTAATACTGTAATGCGTCAGCGGAAAGAATAAATTAAGTGGCAAAGTATTTGCGAAAATGCAATATTGGCGATACTGCCGGAACGGATATACCATAAATGTGTTGGGGTGATTGTAATAATATTTCTTAACACAAACATGTTTATTGAATTTACAGTGACCTATACCTGGAGGTGAAGCAGATTTTGTCAGCGTGCTATGTGTAGCATGGTGTCTGCAGCAGCAATATTACTTTCTAAGCTCCTTCTGCGACATAAGGCATATTTAAAAAATAGCACTATGATTCATCTGCAGCTATAAGTCTGTGTGGCTTGCAGGAGCATAAACGCATTACGTAGTTTAGATTAGCTGCTCTAGACATTGTATTATTTTGACAAAGTGCATTGTCAATTATAAGTTGCATTTTTTTGATTCTTTTGTCTTTTGTTGGTAATTTTTAACGGAGAAATAAATATCTCATCATACCAGCGGGATGAAATATCTCTTATCATCCAGGCTTTTAGCTGATACTCATAAACCATTGACAACATCTGCGCAACAACAGTTCCTGTCTGTAGCATTTGCTCCACAAAGAAGTGTCATTTTTTTTACATGACTAAAAGTTTTGTTTTTTACATTTTTGCTTCAATCTCAAAACCTTTCTTATTTCAGAAGTAAACATACCGGATGTAAAAGTTAGCTAACAACAGAATGTGGCAGTATTAGTAAAATGCTGGATGAATTTAATATCATAAACAATGTATGACAATGTAATGAAATTACTATCATAAACAATGTATGTACAAGCTAGCTAGCCAAAATGAGTTCAGATAATCAGTGATCAGATAATCAAAGTTCCTCTGTATTTATGAATTTTTTGCATACTTTTCTGCTTATATTAATCATTGTTAAGATAAACCAACCTTTGACTCCTTACCTTTGAGTTTCTAGGTGGTGAAACTATCTCTTTTTGCGTTTTCTTTTATGTAGAATTTCTTGATAACAACATGTCATTTCAAGAACATCCCGTTTTCATTTGGAACTTTGCTCATCAGCAGCGTTGTGTTCTGTTAAGTTATCTATAATATGTGTAAAGTTGATAATGCTGTTCTTGAGGAATTCTGTTGTTTAAGTTCTCAAAGGCGTAATATCCTCTTTTGAATTCGTTTATTTTTAAGTACATTGCCTTGCCAGTTGTTTCAGGTCATCATTGCAAAGACCCTCGTTTTGAGGAAGTGAACACAGCACACCAGAAATATATGATCGAATATACGAAATCTAACGGAATCCATACAAGCAATTATAAATGACTGAAAGAAAATGTATGCAATAACTCAAACATTGTAATAAAATATATAATATATAATATATAATATATTATATATTATATATAATATAATATAATATAATATAATATAATATAATATAATATAATATATTATTATATTATATTATAATCGTCTCAGTGTTGTTAGTGAAACAGCTAAATTTTTCTCTTAAAGCGTAAAGTTAATAATACAGACTCGGATCTGCATTAAAGTCATCAGCTTCAGAAGCAAAAATGCATTATTGCACTCGTATAGTATGATTTTATTAATTTAAATTGTCGTGCTAGATGGCATGTTTGTTTTCATCTTAAGTGATACATTTTTTAACAGTTTACGTTGGCAGTGGATCACGCGCACAGCCGTATCCCGCCATTCTTCTTTAGAACAGTTTTATTATATTAGGTTTCCTTTCGTCAAAGTTATTGGCAATTGAAATCAAAATTGTTCATACTTGCTATTTAAGTGTTTATTATTAAGAATTACTTTCATAAAATTTGTGTTATTTTTTTATTGCTCAACATATTGCTTCCAAAATTTATTAATAATTAAACGGAATATTACCAATTAATTGTAGAATTACTGCATGTAATTATTTTTTCTAAATATTGCTATATTAGTATTGTTTATATTGTTTCTCAAAAAATCTCCCTCATATACCTTATTTTGTAATTATTTAGCAATTACGGTTACTTTTCTTTATGCACGCAAAATCCGCTTAACGCTCTTGGTCCGTTACTGAGAAAACAGTGTTAAGTAAAGCATCAATGTGCGGGATCGTTATAACATGTCTTTATAGCACATTGATTCTAACACAAATCAGAATATATGCAACAAAATTTATTTGAAATATTTATAAATGCATTTACATACTTTATTGCTTAAATTAAACATTAGACCAACTTCTAACTCCTCAAAGTTGGGTTTCTTGGTGATGAAACTATCAAGCGTTAATTCTCTCTCTCTCCCTCTCTCTCTCTCTCTCTCTCCTTACGTCATGTCGTCTTCTCCTACAACATCCATCTCTCTCTTACAACATCTCCTTTCTTGATAACAACATATGATTTCAGGAACATCCATATTGCTTTGGAACTTTGCTTATCATCAAGATCCTCTTCTATGAACTGGCCCATAATATATGAAACGTTAATGATGCTATTCTTGAGGAATTTTGTTGTGAGAGTTCTGAAAGGTGTAACCTCTTCTGAATCAACAGCTGTTGGTTTATTATCAGAGCATAGCTGCAAATTATTTTGTGCCATTGTTTCTAAGGCCGTCGTTACGAGATAATGAACGTAGCATAACAAACATATGAAATCTAACAGAATCCTAATCTGTTACTGTAAATGATTGATCGAATGTATGAAATATCTCGGGAAACATGTTATAATAAAATCAGATCAGTGCTGCTAAAAATATTCAACAAAATCTCTTGCTTTAAGCAAAAATAACTGAGGTAACACATCAAAAAAGAGGGTTATAGAGGAGCAGCATTAAGTGCAGCCGTGTTAAGAGGAGTATTTCTGTAAATAACAAGTCATTAATAGCTACACTGTTTACATAAAAATGATATTTTATGATATGTAATAAATTATTTCTAAAAAATATATTTCAGTAATCTTTGAAAAGAGATTATAGATTGCATCGACAAACAAAATACAAAAAAACATGAAAACCACACATGCAATATGATAATCAATTTTATTTAGATAATTCAGCAAAGCATCACAATCATTAAACAGAAATTAACGGAAAAAAGTGAATGCTGGATCATTGAAACCAAATCTGCCAGCATCACTTCTGCTTCTTGATAGAGATGGTAGTTTGTTAGTGATTCTCGTTTCTCTGTATACACCTGGAGATGAACTGAAAAAGCTTCCACCTGTCATGTCTCTGATACTAGGAGACATAAAATTTGATATCATCTGGTCAAAATCAGGGAATCTTGATCTAGAAGGAAGAGTTTCTCTGTGAATAAAATTGAAGACGTCTGACCCTTTGTAATTATTGGTAGTATCTTTCACGTTATCTCTTATGGGATTATTCATAAAATCTTTTACAATATCTTTTTTTCCATTATCTACTGGTTCAGGTTGTACTCCTGAAATATAATTCAAAATTGAAATAATCTCAAATACTGCCACAATTGTTATTTTCAAGATAATGCAATAGTGATGCAAGATTGTAAATTTTCAAAAAATGGAAAAATTAAAAAAATTGTTTTTCAAATTTCTGGTCAATTAAATTGAAAAATGTTAAACTTAATAAATTTCAAATTGAAATGAAATTTACTTGCACTGGTTTGTTTATCGTTCTTATCTTCTTTCTTCTCATTTGGTTTGGGTTCATATCGTGATACGGGTGGAACAGCGGAGTCAACGCGTTGAGCGCTTTGTTGTATCCATTCCATCATTGCTGGAACTCTTGTAAATTCTCCAGGTTGTCTTAAATCTCCGCACATAACAGGACCAGCGCTAACTATTCCGTATAATGTTGCTCTGTTATTCTTCAAGCACACTAATGGGCCACCAGAGTCACCCTAAAAAATTTTATTCATTATTAAAAATAAATTAATAACATACCATTTTAGTATAATACAAATAAATCATTTTTCAACTATTATTTACTTGGCATGTTGCAGAACGACTAACACCAGCTGCACAAAATATTATAGCATGCTGTTCACCTGGAATTCTACATTCTTCTTTTTTTAATATATTCATTTCTGCAATTTTCAAAACATCAGAGCCTTGTCCACCGTCTATTAATAAAGTATCTATCAAATTATTGCATCGTGGACTGGTTGGTTTTATTCACATACGGTATGTTTTTCCCCATCCGCTTACATAACATGGCACATCCATTGGAAGTGGCTCTCCGGCTTTTGGCATACATACTGATCGAATTTCATTGTTGTAAACTACATATTCTTTTAGAAGCACCAGAGAAATGTCGTACGCGAGAGTGCGGTCATCATACCGCGGATGACTGATTATGCGCTTTGCACCTACTGTGAGTTGAGTCTTTTCTTTTTCAGCAGGTCTGTGTGCTCCAAGTATAATCTCCACTTTCTCAGGGGCAAAGTCTCGCCTATATCTATAATAAAATTTATCAATAAATCAGAACGTATTAAAGAAATTTTGCTAAGTTGTTGTTTTTGCTGAATAGCTCAATTTTATTGTCTTACTCTGCATAATATGTGCAGTGTGCTGCAGTCAGTACCCATTGACTTCCATTTCCAGGTTTTAGTTCAATAAGACTTCCTCCGCATCCTTTTAATTTTCCATCAAATTTTTCGAATAGCAATCTTGCTTGATATGGTACTGAATTTGGTATTACAACAGATCCTCCTGAAATTCTGTTTGCTTTAAGGCTTTTTGGAAAAGGATGTGCTGTGGTGCCACATTCGTATTTGGCAAAAGCCAGCTAAAAATGAAAATTATATTAATTTACTCTTTTATCAATTTATTAAATCTGTTGCAACAAGTTGTAGTGTTTTCTACTATATTTAAAGTGTTTAAGGGAAAAGGGGATTTGAAAAATTCATCAAAATTTAACATCTATGAAATTAAATTACAATTGTTAATTTTATTTAACTGATTTTTTGTTGTGTGACAAGTAATAACATAGGTCAAGTAACTGATAAAACTAAATGCAATGCGTTTTAGGAATAAGCTCAGAGAAATTTAAGCTTTAATTTTTTTGTTTAGGATGTTTTATATTTCTAGTATACAATTTTGCGTTATTTTGCTTCAATAAATTTAAACTTTTTTTCAATTTTTACATCATTTACTGCTCTATTTTTAATTTTACAACAATGGAAAAACATGCCGTTATATATCCTAGCAGAAGTATGCATGTGTAAGCAATCATCGTGCCTTTAATTTGGAAGGTAGAGATGTGTGTGGTGACCATTAATGCTTCTCTCACTCTTTATAAATTAATTTGTGTTTGCAAAAACACTCATTAAGTAATTCATGTTTATTGTTAAGTATTATTGTATTTACTTTATGAAAACAAAATTGATTATTTTTTGTTACGTTTTTAAAATTGTTTTTTTGTTAAATAAATAACTTATTGTTTAATGTTGATGCAATGGCAAATATAGTATGTGGGTGTGATTGGCCAATACTTGTTTTTACACAATGCATCTTTAGCTTGTAAAATTTTGAAATTTTATATATTGTCTTATTTTTTTAGATGTCTATTTATTTGCGTAGCTATTTAAATCGTTGTTTGTGCGAGTTAATAAAATAAAAACATTGTTTAACTATTAATTTTTCTTAATTTAGGGTTTGAAATTGTTGACTTAGAAAATATTGATATTATGAGCATTTATTATTATCCTAGCAATATTACGACATCTTAGCAGCAACATTCCTTTTTAATTTATTATGTTTGTGTGGAATGTAAAATTTTGAAATATTATTTTTGCTTGTTCCGTCACTTTCAGGAGTTAAGCCGTATTAATTGGTCCGGATTGACTCCATCAGACTCTGTATTGTTAAAATCGCAGAACAATCTTTAGTTTGTTATTCTCTTCTGAATTTCATTTTTTATCATAGTACATTGGAAATAACAATAAGATGCGTTTATTTTTATTTTATACGTAGTTTTCTGTCAAAGCATGACGTTTTGCTGTGATGATTATCTCTTCTGGGATGTCGCGTTTATTTTTTCGCAGTGTGTTAGCTATAGCTGTTTTCCCTCCGCAAAAGTTCTTTCGAATGATCCACTGTGGTAAAAAAGTTATCCGTCGTTATACTACAACTACTGCGCCCAGGCAAGCGCATTCTGTTATTTCATCTTCCCATCACGATGGCAGGAAACTATGTGGCATGTGTTGTAAGTAGAAGTGAACAATTCCAAAATCTGCACAGAAACATAAATTGCCAGTCAACTGTATGGAACAGCTAATTCCTGATTTTAGATTTCTAATATTAGATAAGTGAAGAGATGTTATTTAGATTAAGACTGTTTTGTGACAGAATTATAATACATTTTAGGGATCTTAGTAATGGTAAGCAATGGAGGTAACTACAACTTAACTTTATGTCAAATATGGATTATTCATTATATTTTATGTTTTATAACACGCGATTGCATTTAGAATTTACTCATTTAACACAGGTTTTAAAATAATGCAGAAAAACAAATAGATTTTAGATAAAAATTATGTATATCAAAGCTAAAAATCACTTAAAAGTGTAAAATTTGCTTATTTCACTTTCAATCATCATAACTTTGATAGACTGAATCAAATAAAAAATTTAAAATAATGCTTTTCAATGTGTGAAAAGAGTATTCCTGAAATCACAGTTCAAAGAAGCATATGTGAAGGAGATGCAATTGCTTATAACACGTGAGATGGGGTCTGAAAAACCCCAAAAGACCATCTGAGGGTGAAAGGACAAATCGACGAACGATTACTTCAGATAATCTGTAAAATGTTTTATTTCACTGTATGCAAATATTATTACTGCAGATTTGTAGATTACATTGTACATCAGTACATTAGAACATCAATATAGTACAAAGAAATATTTTGAAGAAAGCAAAATATTTTATACAATAAATACACAGATTTCATGCTGTTTTTCTGTTTTATTAGTATAATTATATATTATATAATGACATGTGTGAAAATACTAGTAAGAGTTTAGAAACCGCTGTATTCTGTTTTATTCTCTTAAGCTAAGGTATTTTACTATAAAAAAATCCTTTCTGTGAGTGCAGCTATTGCCTTGACCTTGTTACAATATATTAATCAACACTATTTTCTTTTTAGAATATAACATAATGTAATAAAAAATTTCTTAATTGAACTTCTATGCCATATTTTACAAATGCTTTTATATACATTGTTGCAGATTCCAAGCAAATATAAAATCTGAGTATCAATAATCGACAGCAAGAATAGATATTTGTAGAAGTTATATATATTGTTATATTGATATATTGTTATTGTGATGGTTGACTGTGATGTTGTCCTCATCCTTTTGTGTGTGTGCCGGTATTTGTATGGCTTGTTTATAATTAAGTAAAGCATTGTTATTTTCTATCAAAATAGTTCTCGTGGGTCTTTATATTCAAAAGGCCTGATTGAATATCAGGCATGCTAAACTTAACTGGAATCATTAGAGATTACAGTTTGTAAATCGTTGGATCCAAACCAGGAACCGTCCAATCAAAAATAGAACAACAGTTCAAAACGAGTCGACCACTAATTAATTATACAGTCCACTTGAACTTGATTATAGCTATCGACCGGCCCAGAACGTACATTTTTTCTGCAGACATATGAGCATATTGTAGTTTAAAACACTAGAAACATTACTTTATTTGCTGTTTTTGAATTAACGGCAAATATTTATTTTAAGTTGGCTTATTAAAACATTGATGATTTAAAAGTGATATGTTTTATTTATATTCTTTTTCATAAAATGCTAATAAATTAGTTAATAATAGTTTGTAGCAAAAGCAGGGATTACAAGAATAGAACAGACACTGCGTAAACACTACTAAATGGCAAAAAACAGCTACTACTAACTACTAAAAACTAAATTGCAGTTCTTCTTCCCAGCAACACTTCGGCTTCTTCTCTCTGTTTCTGCCGGACAGCACTACTTTGGCTTCATTGAATCTTTTTTTGCCCTCTTTTACAATAGACTTATATAGGGATTTATGGCAGCGCCTTGTAGTTTTCTTTGCCATAAATCGGGATGCCATTGTCATTTTAACAACTTTACGACATACGGCTGTTTCAACAACGCAGCTCTAACTTGGGGTCTAGCAAGCGCCTGTTTTTCCACAACTCTGAGTTCTGATTGGCAGAAACAGGGGTCTTTTTGCGTCTGTTATCTTGTTGTTGTGCCTCTACACGTAACTGAGCCTCTAGAAATTAGATAATCTGCCAAATGTGCTCTAAATGTGTCAAGGTCTAATTTAAATAGTATTTAAAATCTATTCTTTCCGAACGTTACGCAATCAGTTGCTGCAGTTTGAAGTATGCAGTAAGTTTGCTAATGTTCTATTTTTAACGAACTCTGGCTATTTAAGATTAATATTAAAATTTTATATTATCAAATAATGGATAACAACACAAAAAAATATTTCTTAAAGTCAGTTGATGGGTTGAACATGAAGTACTACAAAAGCAGAGATTGGTTATGTTTGGTGATGTTCCATGCGTGTAGAGAAGTTGCTATGCTATTGCTACACTGATTGTTGGTTGGCTTGCGTTGTTACATTTTTTCTCATCCAGCAAATTTTTCCTGTCTCACTTGTGTCGATAAGAATTAAATAAGTGCTTTACATATTTTCTCAAGATGTAAAAGGCAGGCTCACCAACAAATTAAATTGCTTTTGATTTGAAGTAAAAATTTTTACCCTGTTTTACTTGCAGTATGGGACCACTGATTCTGATATAATAATTCAATTTTTAAAGTAATGTGTTTTTACATTAATTAAAACTGATAATTTTTAATGTTTTCTGAACTATATGGCGGTAGTAAAAAGAATTAATTGTCACAGTATATAAATATTTATGACCTGCAAATCATTAATACGGGAGTTTTACTGTATTGAGTGTTGTTTTTCTAAAATTACATACACTTATTGTTGCTTTCTTGCATATCTTACCTGATCTGTTTTCACAAAGGTTGATTCCTAGTATATACTGCCGGTTTACTTACTTCCAGCAAGTTCATTTCAGGAAGCATGATTGATGTTTTTGTTTTTGCTTTTTTTTGACAGTTTAAATCTTTTAGAATTAACATATATATATGTCAAAAAGATATTTATATAATAGAATACAAATAGAAAAGTACAGTTATTTGATATATATTGACAGCATTTCAGTTATAGGTTATTTGAATTTTTGTTTTCATTGTTAACGTTTGTTGTGCATGTTTTGCTTCAGAGAAATACAATATATTCAAACATTTTAGAAAAGCTGTTTTAAGTTTCCTTTAACTGAAATATATTTAGAAATGTGATGATTTCTAATCTATGAATTTTTTAAATATAGGCTAATGTCACTCATATTTATTTAATGTAGGCGACGCTTTCTTTATTTCAGTGGTTTCCTTGTAATTACTTTCTTAAGGTGAACGATTCTTCTGGTTTGTAATGGCTGTAAACAGTCTAATTTTTCAAGTGCTGTTTTGTCACTTGTCAACAATCTAATTTATTGTAATGAGGAAAAATTTTCTTATTTTTCAGATACAGAAGGATGTCTGCATTTCCGCGACTTTTGCATACCTGTGAGTATGTGACTTCTATATCTTCCAGTTTGCATATGAAATTTTTTAGGTCGTTTATTGTCTGCATCCTCCGTCCGTCATGGGTCTTCTGGAAGGAAGGTGATCCGCTTAGCAACTTATGATGATGTTCCTATTCCGCACGAGCCTTACGCGGAGGGATATCAAAGAGAAAATCGTACTTTTAATCAAATTCTCGCTTTGGGAACGGTTATGCTTACTGTGACATGTGGTTTGGTTCGTTCATCTGATTAGTTTTGACTTGATTCATTCAAATGTTTAATTTTCGAAATTTGTAGATGTACGTGAAAGGTTGGTGGGGCTTAGAACCAACCATGCCACCGAAAGCCTACCGTAATCGTGTCATCCAAAAAGATTAACAATTACCATTTAAGCGTTACGTATGTCGCAAAGAAACTTTTTAATTAAAATGTTGAGCATAGCATAGTATAGTATTTTTTGGCAAACAAAACAAAACACTGTGCTAAGTAACTAACAGACGTCAGTCACAAGGCACATCTGCGCTGAAGGCGTGCTACATGCAGAAATTGATCAAGTTGATGAACAAGCATGCGTCATAGTGCTTTCAAGATACAGATGATATTGGATTGCAAGGACTTCCCATTTGCGTCAGCACTTTATCTAGCCACTGAAAATATTAAATGTTACATTAATTAAGATTGAAGAATTTCTGTAAAAATCACCTGAAGTGGGCCATGAAGGTGAATTTCAATCCAGCATGGTGTGCTAGTTACATCCTGACGATGATATTCAGCACCCCATCCTTTCACAAAGGACAATCGAATAGTACACATTTTGGTCAACTCGTAGACAGCTTCGAAACCGCGTTGAACCGACTGATGTAACAGCTATTGTGGACAATAAATATATGCTTTTAGTACATAAATAAATGAATATATATATTGCGCATATAAAAGTACAATCATCAAAAGTCAGTGGTATTACCTGTGCAAATTCTTGGTTATTGAAAATTTTCAAAGAACAAGTCGAAGGAATTTTGCACACTGTGGTTGGATGAAATCCATGATGATAATTGCAGTTGCGCGACTGAACAAAAATAGCATTGTCACTGAGGCATTCTGCATATACTTCTCCCCGGATATATGACAGTTGAACACCTAGAAAAGAAATTAAGTAGTTGAAATAAGATGATCAAACCAGAAGTCCGACCTCTGCCAATATGCCTGCGAGTGTTTTCAATAGTTGAATTTCGATTCACATTCGATAACAAACCCAAACATATTCGATCATCTCGATTAGAAGGATCGGTGAAACCGTCAATGACAACCGTGTGCGAACGCACTTTAAACAGTTCACCGATACGGCTATTCAATTCGTAATACGCTATTGAACACCAAAAATCCGGTTCTTGGTAATGAACAGGCTGGACACCTGAAAAAGCATATTATTTATGCAGTTAAATATTTAAAACAATATGAAAAGTTAAAATTAATACTCACATTGGGGGACATTTTGAACAGCAGTGTCCATAGGAACGTCGTGAATATTCTCTTCACTAGGACTAAACGAAGGCGGTGGGCTGTCTGCTAAAATTGCAAATCATTAAACTTTAAATAAAACTTTAATATATAACTCGTTGGAAGTTTTTCATTACCAGAAACTGCGGAAAACGGGCTTCCAGGTGATGGACTGTGGGCAGAATTTGACCCGGTAATTGGAACACCAATTTGATTGAAACTTATATTGTGAGGAAGAATGGGTTCACTAACTTGCTGAAATGGCAACAAGTTGCTGTTACCCGGGGATCGAGAAGGGGGAAATTCACTATATCGTGGAACAAGTACAGGAGGTAAGACTAAAAATTCATAATGTAGAAGAACAAAAAAAAAAAATCAAATTTCTGAACTTATCATTTCTAACCTGGACTTTCTACTCTCTTATAATGATATGGATTAATGCACACTTCTTTCTGCTTAGCGTTGAATGGATATTCGCAGCATTCGAGTGGGCGAAGTTCATGATGCGACTGCAAGTCTGGCCAACGCCAGACGCGACAATAAATTACATGCGGTAGACCTTTGCGATGCGATACCTAAGAAAAAGAAAAAAAATATATAGATATATTAAACATAATCACATAAGCGCATATTTTATGCTGTGCTTACTTGCAAGCGGCCGTCTAATGATCTTGGAATTGTGACACACTTCGACGGAACCCCCGGATTGGCTAATGCTTTCTCCAATTCTTCCAAAGCACCTTTTTTCTTTTTCAACTTCTTCACTAAGCTGTCAATCGCTTTTTCAGCCCATTTCTCCTCCTCGTCACCTGTAAAGCAACGCTTACATTTAACAAACATTTGTATTTGTACTTCAACTGAAAATGACAATTCATCGGTTGTGTAAATGTATTATAAAATATAACCAAAATCGCTGAATATTTTAAATTATTTATTTATTTATTGAACAAAACAATTGATTAATTAAAATTTACCGCCTATTCAACATTCACTGCTAACGAAAAAAATTAATTACAAGATAATGACTATGAATTTCAGCTATGAACTATTGGTATAAAAGTATTTCGATGTTAATTTCAAAACTGTAAAGCAACATTCAAAAAACATCTAAACCCAATTTTAAGGTTAAAATTACAAAAACAAAGCAACCAAAAAAATTAAATAAAATTTTTACAAAGATAATTATGTAAAATAAATACACAAGTATAAGTTTGAAAATGAATCAATTTTGAATAATAAAATAAAAATTGAACAAAATAAATATTCTCTACATTTACAAAATGTCAATGATGTTCAAGGTTAACATTGTACAGTAAGCAAATTAAGTACAACACACATGCTGCAATCTATTTTATAAAGGTTGAAAATATTCAAATTTTTGTTAGTCACAATTGCGACTGTCAGTTGTTGACAAACTCAGATCGACAATCCACACATTCAGTTATCATAAAATTTCAAATTGGAACATTTATCACATAACCAGAAGTTGTTTGAATCTGAAATTGAATTGTTAAAATCTCAGCGAAAGGTGAGTAGTAAAAATCGTTTTCTTTCAAACATACCAGGTTATTTTTGTTTTGCAATAATTTGGAACAGATAAAGTTACAGTAGTGAGAACATTTTTTTCATTTTCCCCGAAAATTTTTTCATCTCGCATCAATTTCTATATTCTCCACCTGTGCCACTTTTATATCCTATTTATGCATTTTTCAGCATTAAGGAGAAGTTGAATTTTCAAAATCAAAATCAAAATTAAATGGAATAAAAATTCTCAGAAAGCAATAATAATAATAAGAAGAAGAAGAATAAAAATTGTCCTTTTCATTAAAATTATTACAACAACTGTGAAAGTGATCAAATTTTGTCGTCGATGTGAAAAATCCGGTTTAGTCAATTTATCAGCACATGCTGTAAAACTGGTTTTCCATTGAAGAAACTGCTTTGTCTGTGAAAACTGGATTTTCAAATTACTACACATACTGGTCTGGTCCAAATTATTTCCGGTTCGTTTCTTTCGCATTTGCAAATTAATCAAATGCATATGAAATTGGTGTAATAATCTTTTCAAGGTCACAATTATGGAAAGTTTGAAAATTGAAACAGAAATCAGGATGAATTCTAAAAATACTTTCGACATCTGCGCGTTTTCATATTTCAACTTATCTAAACGGAAGATCTCAATTCCAGTCTGTTGCATTCTTTCAAAACGATCTCAATAATTAACAAGTTGACTTGATATAAGGGTGAGGGGGAGGGGGGAGTATAAAAGCAAAAGCTCGCCGCCAACTGGGCGTGATCGTTCAACTCATCCGTGAAGTCATCCTGTGAAATTCAACGCCAATCATATTCTATGGTAGGAAAATTATTTCAAAAAAGCCACAACTGGCAGCAGATGTCAACCAACATCCACAGACGAGAGTGCCCAGTTGGCAAAAGCGTCATCAGGTCACAACATTTGTTGTAAGCTGACAAATTCCATTAAAAAAAAAATAATAATTTTTTGTACTCTGATCAAGTCATCAGTTTCAAAATTAAAAAACAACCCATCAATCATCAGTGAACGTCTGTAAAAGTTCGATGGTGAAAATAATAGAAAAAAAAGCCTCAATAAATAATAAATAAAGTTTCCTCTCCAACATTCGCTCAACATGTGTATATCATACATCACTTGACGATCAATCAAAGGCATTTTACATTGTGTCAAAAAGCAAAGCATCTGGAACGAAGTGAACGCAATCAAAAAAGAAAGAAATTCTTTTCTCAAAAGCAACATCAAGCATATCTTTTTTTTTATACCAATCTCAGAAAACACTCGGAAATAAGAGATGATACACCACATCAACGCGTCTGATCAAGTAAAGCATCAAACAATAAACAAACAAAGCATCAATTTCATGCCGAATTATATTGGATAATTGGTCTGATTAATTGGTCGGTCAATATCATTTTATAAAATGCAAATCATTTTCAAAAGTGAAAAAACCTGGAAAACTTTCAACTTCTGGGATGAAAATACTAATCAACAAAGTACATTATTATTTAAACAACAACAAGTATGAATAACACTGTCGAACATGATATAATGTCAACTAATCCACAGTCCTCAATTATTGAAAAAAAAATAAACAAAACACACAATATCAGCTATTCTAACCATACCTTTTTAGCTAATAATGCATAACTTTACTACAACTTGACCGTTGAAGAATATATTTTACCACTTTTCCTCATCACATGGAAGAGGAATTAGACTGCTATATTATAAGTGATAACATTTACACATAATTCATAATAAAATGTTACCTTGTTTCCATCCTAAGAGTTTCTTAACAGCTGGAGAGGTGAAGCTGAACAAGCTGAGCGATGACATCGATTTTCAAGGCGGGATCTTCAAATTACACAACGTGGACCAACAATATACGTTAACAAACTATCCTGCAAAAAAATCAACGTAAAAAAATTGTACAAACTCAATTCACAGCATGAAATATGAAGACGTAGTAAAAAATATTAAAGAAAACAACAATGATCTATTGAGAAAAAATTATTCAAACATCTCTGATGCAGAGTGAAGTGGACAAAATTTTCACCTCAAACAGAATGAATTGCATGCAAAACGACTGTAAATAAAAAAATAAAGGTATATTAAAAAAAAATTTCCAACTCGTTGATGAATAAATCGATGATGAGAAAAAACAATTAAAAAATATATGAAAATAAAGACGGACCGGTGAAATGCGTTAGCGCCGCATTCTAACATGACTTGTTTGTCTAGACAAATTGTCGCCGACCTGACCGGTACGATAGAACTTGCATTTTCTATTACGATATTAACAGTATTGCTAATTAGAATGTTGTAAGTTTCATTTTGCAAATGATAATGTGCTTTATTTTCTTTAAATAAAAAAATTTTTTTAAATTTATTCAACCAAACAGCTGATCGAAGAATTTTTCAAAATAATTTTAATAACCTCTGTTAATGAAATATGTCTATCTCTTTTAAAAGAACACTTTTGCACACTTTTAATAATAAATTTTAATTTTATGTATGTTGCCTTTTGACTTCGGGTACTGTTCTTCATCATACTTTTCACATCAACAGAATGATTCACTTTTAATTTATTCAATTATATCTTGAAATGACGTTTTTAACTTGTTGAAACGTTTCACTTGTTCAACAATTGTTAAATATTTTAAATTTCATTTTCTATTATAAAACTGCATCTTCGAATTCTCACTGTTCATCAGCCCATTGATCAATGTCAATGAAATAGACCAATTTGATCAGTGTCAATTTGGCGTCACGAACAACGTCATTTCTCCAATCACCAATGGTCTTGCAGACCGTATATTGTAAACATTATTTTAATTTTACTTTTTAAACAATTATTTTATTATTTTTTAAAAGTATTTTTTTCATTAAACTGAAAAATTTTATTCTATAACATTAGAACTCTATACAATCATATGTTTTTTTGTTCTTATGTAATTAAATTGTAATTGTTCTTATGTTTTTTTAAATATATTTGTAATATGTTTTTTTGTTTTTATTGGCAGCACAATTTGCATTTATATAATTGAAAAATGAATCTCAATGATTACACAGGAATATTGTTATTTTCTAACAAGTAAAAGTGTAATCTATTCAAAATTGTTATTGTACAGTGAAGAAATGCACAATTTGTTCCAATTATAAGTTAAAAACAATCATCAAATGGATTTTAATATATTGTGTCAATCAATGACAATCATCGGTTTATGTCTTCTAACAATTTTTTAAAATAAATTTTTTTTTATGACAATTGATTTTGAAAATGCTTCTTCAGATGGCAAGCATTGTTGCTTCTACATTGCATTTTCTTACTTGTAGCTCGTCCCGTGACATTTAAATTGACAACTAAATTAATTTGATTGTACAGTTATGTTTTTTGAAGCTTAGTTATTCATTTTCAGATTAACATTCACCTAATCTCAACTGACTAGATTATCTTAATGTAGTATTATTCATTTTATATTTCGTCCAATTCATCTTTACATTCATAACAGAATATTTCACTTTTGACAAATGGTCTTGCTAAATTTTATTGTTAATTTAACTGACGGCCATTTCGCTAAACCAACCGTTTCGCTTTGTTGAATTTTATCAAAGAACAATTGCTTTTGAAATCGCCAAACTTGAAGCTGTCATATGTGTTCGTTTTCAAATTATTGCATACTTTTGAAAGTGAAAATTTTCCTCATTAATCTTAATTGACAGTTAACCGTGTAAGCTGTGTAAGTGTGTAACTAGTGTTAACTGTTTAAGTGTAAGCATTATAAGTTAAGTGACAGCCGCTTAGCTAACCGGTTAGCTTTACGATCATGTAGAAGGCAACTGCTAGTAAAAGCAACAATTTTCGCTTGAAAGCAAAGTTCATTTTCATGATTTTGACTTGGAACTGATTTTTGCTTTTCTTTTTCAATTCTTTTTTAACAAATTAAAATTGATATTTATTTTACTAAATTCAGTTATCATTCAACATTGACCAACTGCTCAAATTATTACAGTACTGTATGATTGTTTATTGTACGTGCTTTTTAATTGTTGTGTACTGTAGCGCGAAGTTTGTGATTTAGTATATTTTTATTTTTTTACGTTCTATATGTTTTTTCTTTGAAGAAACAGTGAAATAAATACGTACGCTAAATTTTTTTTCAATTTTAATATAAATTTGATTTGATATTTGTGTGATAGTTTTACTTTTTGCTATCTTTAAATTGCAGAAGATTGTTGCTTGAATTTAAAATTTTAATAGTCAGATATTACATTTGTTCATTTATTTGTTTACTTTAACAAAATTTTTATTTTATAATAATTTTATTTTACATTATTTTTTGTATAGCTCAACGAATTGAAATCATCAAAATTAGAGTGCTTAGATGGAAGTAAGAAGCTCAGTTGAGCGTTTTCGCTATGACAATCGTCAGGCCGTGCTGGAGGCGTTGTCGGTGCCGGTGGATCAGTTGCATGAATCGATTGCAATGTTTCAACAGAAGAATGCAGTCCAATTACAGTCTTTATTTGATGCACTTCGTTTGTTGGAACAAAATCCAATTCGAAAGCTAGATTATCACGAGACGATCATGCGCCGATTGCGTGAAATGATTTTGGAACAATTGAATAATGTAAAACGAGAAGAGAACGGTGCCGATAAAATTGAAGACTTTTTAAATACTTATTATGAATTGGTTGATTTACCAACAATGCGATCACTTATAATTGACGTTATGATGATAGCGCCCAGAGTTCCAGTGTGCGTTTTGCATAAAATCAGTTCTGACAACGATTTGTATAATATGGTTGATCTACAGATCAAGCGTTTAATTTGGGAACTGCGTGAAGATATTTTTTACCGTGAAATGAAACTAATGTTGACACATTACTTGAATTGGTGGCTTACCCAATTTCGGTATTAAGAAGTAATTTTTATTTTATCTTATCATGTTTTTTTAAATTTGCTTTTGATTTAGTGAAGCGGACACTGAACGCGAATGCAAATCACTGTTAGATCTCAACGGTCGTCGAAAAGCAGAAGTAATTCAAAAAATAATTTGCATGATTGGCAGGAAGACAGTGTTATATGATCGTTTGCTGAGCTACATCAGAATGGCATTTTTGCATACTAAGCATGTTGTGTTTTGCAATTTCAGGTACTTTACTGTTTCATAATTTGATCGTGAAAATTAATGTATTTTTTCTTAATTTACAATAGGCATGATTTGCTGCTATCTTTTCACGAAGCAGATATGAAAGATATTGCGAACTCCGATCCGTGTTATAAGTTTATGTTAGCCTTGGAAGCATTTTTTAAAGATCCTTTTGATAATCGTAACACGGAACAGCTTCAACAGGTAATGATTGTTCAATAATGTGTTTGTTGAGTGAGTCTGTTGGCAATGGTTGTTTAGATATTTGCTTTTTATTTCGACGGTGATAATCCAGTTCAAGGAGATTTGTCCATCATTCTCAATTCATACTCTTCGATTCAAGCATTAAGCACGATAACGCTGAAATTAGCAAAAGATTGTGTTTTAAAGAAAATTTTGCCAAGGGAGTGTCAGTTGTTAACGTTTGCATTCCGTCTATTGAAAATCGGCCTTGGCGGTTGGAAGTTTAATCGTGAAGAGAAAAGCATTGATCAGAAATGTAATATTGCAGAGAAAGATTATCTACAATGTTTTTTGCCAATTTTGTTAAAAATAATTGCTGCCCAACATGCGCTGAATGCTTTCCAAGCAATTGGAAATGCAAGACGGGTAGAATTTTTTTCCTGTGCAGACACTGCACATGATGAAATAGTCCAATTTATTACATCAGATTTGATTTGTTTCACCGTATTCTTTTATTACGCGTTGGAACTGATCAGGAGCGGTGTGTTAACTTTTCAAGTGGAAATTCTGACTCTTGTAGCTAAACATGCTCCGGCTGGCTTTTGGCATGAGCAAAATTTGCATATTCTCGTTCAAGTATTGAAGAGAATTCCGGATAAGTTGTGGAGCAATGCATCCTTTTTCGATCTCGTCTTCGGTACTTTGTTCGATACTAAGCAACGGCTTAGCAAATTGCACGCACTTCGCCTAGCTGTCATTGTGTGCAAAACTCTGTCAGATTCACAGCTGAAACGTTTGACAAAATTATACACACCACTAGCCGTATGCAATGATTATTCACAAACTTTTATATTTTATTCTGTTCTGATGGATCACATTGATTCCGATTTTTCAAATCATACTTAACTGCGTGCAATTTTTTGTATTGTTATTCTATTTCATGTTCAGTTATTATTATTTGGGATGTAATTTGAAAAAAAAACAATAAATACTGATGTTTCTTTTTTTTTGATATTATAATTTAACATAAATCGGAAATTTTTCAAAAATATGCTATTTCGTAAACATTATGTAATTTATTATTATACAACAATAAATCAGTGAAAGATAAACCTTTAAGACATAACTTCGCCATAAATAGCGAATCTGGATAAAAAAGGAAGCGCAGGACACGTGTTCAACGTGTTTTTCTCAGCCAGAAGAGCAGAAAATTGAAACTGGAAGCGCTTTGAGCAAATTTGCATATGATTCAAAAATGGATAAAGCTTTTTACCAATCAAATTGGTCACAGTTGACATCCAGTGACAGGATAAATAGCTGACCTTTTTATCATGCTTAGTTGAAAATTTAATAGGCAATTTCTTTTCAGATAATTTGCCTGAAAAACAATTATTATAATTTTGTATTTTACACTGCTGAAGAGGAGGTAAGGAGAAAATAGAATGGAAATCTTTTTCAATAAATGAATTGCTGTGCTTATTTGAAGCAGATTCATCCGCACTTCCCATACTGTTGGCCATGCATTTCTGATTCTTATTATCAATGAATAATATATTATGCAAATGATCATATGTTTTGAAATGAACACTAACTCCAGAATTAAATACTTTGAACAACTTTTCGTGCCTGTAAATGGTGAAGAATGCAGTGTTCAATTTGTCTTCCCAAGCAATCTTATTAACCATACAGCTATTGAAGCAGGTTCTTTTTAAAATATGCAATCGACGAAACAACGATCCCCTGGGTAACAAATTTCCTATCCAAACAGTCACAAAAGCATCTTCTTCCAAAATACCATTCAAAATTGTACGACGGATATTTTCATAATTCTTTTTCATTTGTGATTTTCTTTTAACTCGTAAATTATTGTCCAAAATCAATGCAGATATACGACAATTTGGTTTAGATGTACACTTCATTTTTGTCAATTTCTTCTCATTTACCCTTTCTTCATTATTTACCAAGCAACTATAAATGTCATATAAATATTAACTTATTTGCTTTATAAAAATTAGATTCCAAAATTAAAAAAAGACAAACCTCTCGTAATTTCTTTCTTCTTTCAATTGATCAAATTTCAATTCAGATTCAGCAATAGCTAGCAAATCCAGATTATCTTGAAAATCTACAAATTGCTTCACATCTTCAAGACGAGTTGAAGCACAACAGCTATTAATTGATGAATCAACAGGATGGGCTTCCGTGTTGAAAATGTATCCACCAGAATTTATCACACATTTACCATGAGGTCCATAAATCACAAATTTCTCCCCGCCAATATCGTGTAAAATTTTTTTCTCTTATCCCCCCCCGCCAATATCGTGTATAGCATTATCAGGATCAAACAGCATGTATAAATATTTTGTAGTTTCTGCGAGAAAAAATGATTCCATTCGATCTTCGATCGAATGATCAGCCACATTATAAACCTGTGAAAAAAAACAATAATAAGACAAAAAGCAAAATAATAAAAAAATTTATTGAACGTATTGAAGCATAAATAAAATATTGAATATATTCAAATAAACAGAAATTAAAAATATATTCACCGTTGCGTAACCGCACGTGGTTTTCGAGCTACTTTCAATTGCTTCAATTATTGATGCTCCCATCCGTAACAGCATTGGATCTTCAGTTTCTCGATACAAATACATCAAACTCTCCGCTACTTCTGCAATTTAAAATTAAAAGCCACAATTATTTGTCATACAAATGATATTGCAAATAAATGAATACTTATAAAGATGGCACTATTGTAACTGTGCTGTAATATATAAAATCACTTGACAAAAATATAAATAGCATTTTATTTAATAATTAATAATCAAAATTACCAGGTCTAAGAGGATAACCAGAACGTTTATCAGCTTCCATTTTGTGGATTGAATAAAACTCCGGCGTCATTCCATATTGGCTTAAGATAAGATCATAATTAAGCATTATTCGTCGAGCGGCTCCCACATCACCAATCAGTGTCTATAAGAGAAAAAAATTTATCACGATAATTAGGATAATCAATTTTTCATTTTCTAATTATTTTCACCATTATTCATTCTTAAAAACAAAAATCAATTTTTTTCGCATTAACTGCATTCTCATCTCGCATTTACTTGACAATTGCTAATAAAAAATTGTTACCAGTAATCCAGGCCAGAAAGCTTCAAGAGACTGAAAAACGGCTAAAGATAACTGTCCTGAATACATTGATACCCAAGGAAACCAATCTTGATGATTCATATATTTATCGATGACTTTTCGATACTCTAAAAAATGAATATTAAAAACAACACTGAAATAAAATTTCTTTCTTACTACCTTTAAAATGTTTCAACAATGACTCTGAATTAATTAGCGCACCTCCTTTCACCAAATACTCAAAATATGAATCCACACCACCGCCAATACCTGCATCAGTTGCAGTCCACATGGAGGTTTGCACATCAATGTGATTCCCGACCTGAAAAAATCAATTTAATCCATCATATCAAAATAACTTGACTTATTAATTTATTTGAATAAAAAATTCAGTTATACTAATACTTAAAAACAACAAAAAAAACAAAGACAAATTTTTTTATAAATACGAAATTTGATCATGGTTATTACTAAACCAATTGATGATTTATGATTCCAAAGTTGCTGCAATGCATTCAACGCTGCTCTTTCATATGTATAATTTCCAGTCAAGCGGCTTAATGTACCAAATTCCAGTAAAAATGTTCCAATACCAGCAGTACATGTTATAGAAGTCTCATTTTCGCAGACACCATGTCTCAAATTTACCGTACCATATGGCATTCCAGTAGTCGTTTTAAAAGCTATAATACAAAAATTATATTTCATACACTTAACAAGCGTTTAATTCGTTACAGTAATTCATTTTATAATACCTATTTATCAATTACTGTATTGTATATTTCTGCTACATGTCGTATGTTAACGGAATTAAATGTAAAACATTAAACCAAATATTGATAACACATTTTAAAACAACGGCTAAGTGATTGAAGATTTATTTAAGTGCTTTGAACTGTTTTCAAGTAAAAGTAAAAAAGAAATACCTGGTAAAAGTTTGCTTGCAACACTTTCTGCTAATCGCAACAACGGGCCTTGACAAGGCCAGCCATCTTCAAGTTCCATGTTCGCAGTTTTAGATAGAATATGTGCCGATAATAAACCACCAACAACTGAAATTGGTCGTTTCAGAAATGGAATGCAAAATATTGCTATCACTTTCTTATTTCTTAGATTAACATAACAAAATAAATATATAATAAAAATATATACAAGTAAATATATAATAAAAGAATCCAATATCTAAAGCATGATTTTAAACTTTCACCTCGAATATTTGTTTCAAATACTGAAACATTTACATCGGCGCAAGAATCAAAACCGTCAATTATAATGTCAGCAACTCGTTGAAATTCGCTGTAGTTGCCCATTATAATAAGAGTGTCCAAAGAATCAATTAAGGAAAGTGAAAAGCTGAAAATATTTTATTTTAATAAAAACCATAAAAAAGACAAGACCAGACCTTCCCCACGAATTCATTCCAGCGCAAGATATGGGTTTCAGTTCATCAAAAGGAAAAGCATACTGAATGTAACTATCGTAAGCATGAAGAAAAATTCTTTTAACCTTTTCCCTGAAACATATTAAAATACTTTAGCTAGCTTTTAAGCAAAGAAGTAATGCGATTTTTCGTGACAAACATCTTTATAATAAAAGTATTACTTGTAATATTGCATTCGCTCTTTGGTAAACATGACTACGTTAGACGAAACTGCGCACCAACCGATGAAAATTACAACTGAGAAAGTATACATTAAATGCATCATCAATATTTACTAAAAATTTCTGTTAGAAAATTCTTGAAACATCAAAGGCAGAAGTTAACACTTTTCTACTTACCAAAGGTAGCAGATACAACTAAACAAACATGCACAAGTGTTATAATGAATATCTAACATTTTTTTGAAATTGGCCTTTATCCCAATTAAATGACCAAACAAAAAAGTGTTTATAAAGGTATTAAATATTTCAGTATTAGTGAAATGATCATTGGAAAATAAAAATTAAGAATATTTTCTTTATTGAACATTATTCATTATTTAGAACTTGAATTTACCGTTTCTGTATTACGGACAGTCATGTGTTAAATAAATATTATTTACGGTAGAACAAATATCAATAATTAATGTAAATTTAAAACAAGAAGATGCACCTGCTTTATAAAATTTTGTTTTTTTGCAATGTTAAGCAGCAAATAATGATATGAATATTTTGAAACAATATTAAATCTTGAAAATCATTGAACGACCAATTCGAAAAAATCTGTTTGAATGCGTCACACAGATTGTTTTGATGTTTTTACTTACTGCATTACATGTGTTTAACTATATTTACACTTATATGCAATAAATATTTATTTTTAAACAGTAATGGTGACCTTAAAACTGAATATAGTAAAAAGTTTAAATTTGCATAAAATAAAAAGTTATTTATTTATATGCTATTTTGTAGAACAAAACTTTCTACATTCTAATGATAAATATTTTAACAGGAAACATGAGTAGTGAAGAAGAGCAATCTTCAACTTTGCCATTCTATACAAACTGTATAAGCGACGTTTTGCTAAGGCTGGTATATGAAGATTTGCATTTGAACAAATTTTCCAATTTGGAATATCAGATTATAAAACGCAAGCCATGTTTTGTCAATGAAAGCTGCACTGATGTACTAAAAAACTTCTGCATTGTTCTGTCCAATGATGATTCTTCATTCCAGCTGACGGAATTAGATGAATTATTACAGTTTCTTTCCTCGAAACGAATTTTTGTCTGCTATCTTGCCTGCGCTAGTACTGATGGAAATGTTACGTATTTAAATGTTGAAAGAAAATTTGGTGGCAATGTTCATCCTTTGGTTTTGAGTAATTTCGTGTCTTGACGTTTTATCAACGTTTACTATTTTGACTGTCGTTTGACATACACGCAGATAACTATGTAACTAACAAAATCAAGTGATTATCAAAGTAGATAGTCTACTGTAGTCAGAAGTGGTATCTCCTATTATGAAGATTGTCGTATTCTGAGTAAGCTAATGGACTGTTGCAGAAATATTTGCAAAAATTATGTTTCAAATTTTATTCCAATTCTACGATCTGATAAACAGTGATGAAGAAATAAAAATTTTCTTTATTACAATATAGGAATGGAATAATACTGTAATTCTTGTTTTATTTGAACAAATAGACCATTTCATTTGCTTAACTTTCGGTAATACTGTACAACATTATGTAACTTTCCCACTTTAAAGATTGCAAAATATATGTCTTTTACTATAGTAATGTTTTTTGCAAATTTATTATAACATTTTATGTTTTGCCTTTATCTTCAATGTTTATTAGTCCATATGTTCGATTTTATTATGAAATATAACCTTTCCTAGATTTAAACATGCTTATCAAAGAAGACTGTAAGTAATGTGCATTACTTGCACTCTAATTATATATTATTTCGAAGCACCTTTATTTTCTTACTTTAATAATATTTGAATGAAAAGATGCACTTAAATTAATCAAATCTGTTTTATAAGCTTATGCTTATAAAATATTGTAAGTTCGTAATTGCAGTTAATTTTTATGTAATAATTTGTCTAAATTCTTCTTATCATTTTTCAATTGAAGAGCTTTTTATTCACAATGTTTTTCTTTCTCTTTTGAATTTTTGGTGTGACAATGGAATATTTTGTAAAAATCTCTGATGACTATTGTAAATATGTCATGATTATTGAGAAAGTTTTCATTGTTGTTTCAGTTATCTTCATGTTGCTATATATTTAAATACTACTTTACGTTTTAAATTACTTTATATTTTTATAGAAGCCTTTTAATTATTCTAATGAACTTTTTAAATGAAATGTTTTAATAAACATAATTTTCAGAAAGTTATACGTTTATTGAGCAAATTATTTTTCGCTTGTATTTTATTTTCATTTTGTTATGCTGAATTGTCTGTCGTTTAATTGTAATAATTTTACTATCACGCTTATAAACTGAACATGTCTAAATGATAATGTTTTTCGCGAAATTGAATTTGCTTTTGAAATGCTATGTTTAAAATATAGTTCAAACTTGATATTGCCTTAAATTTTGCGTGATTTTAGGGTGAATACTTATTTTCATAACCGATTCATAATCTACAATTTTTTGAACGTGGCAAGAACGAATACTTTTAATTTTTATTCTTAATTCTTGCAGATGATAACGAATTATTTTCAACTGAATATTTTACTTATATTCAAGTATTTTAAGTGACAATTGGTAGTTAACCAATGCAGTTGAATATAAACTATATATTTGAAATGCCCAATGTAACCTATTTCTTTTATGTATTGTTCATTTTATTTCTTCGCTATTTGCGAAATGTAAAATTTATATGTATCTAATTTTTTGTCATTAATGAAGCGTTTTTTAATATTTCAGAACTTGCTGATTTCTAACCGTTACGGTTTTGAGAAACTGACTACTAGAATATTTGAAGGAATTATTTTAAAAAAAACTTTTTATTTGATTAAAGATGGAAACCGGTTCGCCAGAAGATTCCTCTAAACGTTTGTCGCCTTCTGGCAACATAGATGCAGAAGAAGCATCCTGCCCGGTGAATACAGATAACGGTAAAAATGAAATTATTTCACAATTTTTTTTAAATTTTATTTATTACATTCTTACTGTATTAACTGATCTGAAGAAGAAGAAAGAGTACATGAATTTGGTGACGATGACATGCCCCCTTATTGTGAGCAGGAAGGTTCAGTTGTGGTTGGTCCAGGTGCAAGAAAGGAAGCTTTACTTTTAGGACTTGGATTGCCGAAGTTGAGCTCGAAGCAGTATGAAGAATTGGCTCGTGCAAAAAAATATGCAATGGATCAAAGTGTAAAAACAGTATTAATGAAGCAGACTGTGCAACATCAGCAACAACAGCAAAAGCTCGCCATGTATGCCCAAGCTTTATCGTTGATGGCTAGGTAAAAGTTGTTTTATTTAAAAGAAAAAGTTGCTCAACAACTGCTTGCTTTGAGTTGTTTTCTTTTGCATGTAGGGTTTATATTGGTAGCATTAGTTTTGAATTACGAGAGGAAACGGTGAAAAGCGCTTTTCAAGTTTTTGGTCCCATTAAATCGATAAATATGTCTTGGGATCCAATAACAGGAGTAAGTTTATTAGTTTTGTCGTTTTTATTTTTCTATTATTTTTCTTTTAGCACCACAAAGGTTTCGCTTTCTTGGAGTATGAAGTTCCTGAAGCGGCAACTTTGGCTCAAGATCAAATGAACGGCGTTTTAATAGGCGGCCGGAACATCAAGGTATGCAGTGTTGTTTTTTTGCAGTTGTAATTTCGTAATTTCATGAACTTCTTGTTTGAAAATTTATGGCAGTGATAATTAATCTGTTTGTGCTTAAATAATTGCTAGAAATGAACTGTAATATTTTTAATATAAAAAATAACAAATATTTAATGTTATTTGAATTTTTTGCAGGTTGGTCGGCCGAGTAATATGCCACAAGCACAGCCTATTATTGAATCTATAATTGAAGAGGCAAAACTACATCATAGAATTTACGTTTCATCTATTCATCCAGATTTAACTGAAAGTGATGTGAAGAGTGTTTTTGAAGCATTCGGAAATATCATCAACGTTGACTTGCCAAAAGGGCAACTGCATGGAAAGCACAAGTACATTTTATATTTCGAAATATATCAGATAACTTATAATAGAAAATATGAACAGAAAGAAAACAATAATGCAGGATAAAATATAATATTGTGTGTATTTTATATTTTTTCGAATTATTGTGAACGAATAGATTTTGTATGAATGAATGAGTTATGAAACATTTATATTTTCGAACGTAGGTGGAATGATTTAAATTTTATTTTTAAATGTTTTGTCGAATTTTTTCAGAGGTTACGCATACATTGATTTCGATTCAGCCAAAGCTGCTTTAGATGCTGTATCTTCAATGAATATGTTTGATCTCGGAGGACAACTTTTACGCGTTGGAAGGGTAATTTTTAGAATAAAGTTTTAGAAAAAAAAAGAAAAAAATTTTTTTCTGATAGGCAATTACTCCTCCGATGGCCCAGCAGTTTATCGTTCCAGCTACGACGGCAGCTTTACCTACTGCAGCCGCTGTTGCAGCTGCTGCAGTTACTGCAAAAATTCAAGCAATGGAAGTTGTTACTCCTGTAAGTTGCAGCATCATTAAAATCTTTATTGGAAATGAAAACGTTGTTTTTACTAATGTTCAATATGTTTCATATTCATAGGCTGTCTTAGGAGTAGCAAGCAGTACTGGTATTGTTGGCTCAGGTTTGTCCAATGCACCAGTATTAAGTACATTGCCGCCTCCGGGATTTACAGTTCCTCAATTAACTCCTCCATCTGCAGTTTTAACTCCAAAGTTATATTTAGTTACAGCAAAATCCAACGAAACAGCAGAATCTGGTAAAATTTCTAAATGAAATAAGTGTCCATTACATGAATAACGTTTATGTATAATTTTAATGTCTATATATGCTTGTGTGTGCGTTGGATTATATTTGAATATATTTTAATTATGGATAATTTATAGTTCATGCAATGAAAATTCCTGGTTCATTGTCGACTGCTTCAGAAATTTCACAAAAACAAGTGGCATCTTCTACTTCCACTTCACCAGATCCATCGACTACGATGACAAAACCTCCCGTTGAATCCATACCCACGAACGTGGTGGCGGTGGAATCGGTGGCCAGCGGCAGTGGATTGAACTTGCCCAGTAGTAGTAGCGGTGAGTCAAGTAAGCGAACCGACCATTTAGCCGGACAGTTTTTTTTTGCTTTCATATTGTTTACTGCAATCTGAAACAAACAAACAAACAAACAAACAACGGAAATGGGCTTTCGGCGAATTATTTTTGCATGTATTAATGTTCATATTATTTCAGCTCAGCGCTTGTTACAGAATTCCATGTTGAACGACCGGCAGAAAATGATCGATTTGGAAGCTGCGCAGACGTTGGCTTCGCAAGAAGATTTGAAAATCAAAGGCAACGAGGCTAGGAATATTTTAATGCATAAATTGATGAGGCGATTTGAGGTATTTTGTAATGTAATTTTTATTTTGCTGTAATTCTATCTGTTTGATCTTCTGTTTATGCAGTCGTGCGTTTTGGTCTTGCGGAACGTGATCAGTCCAGAGGAAGTGGATGAATATCTGCAAGAAGAAATTACCGAAGAATGTGGAAAGTTCGGTGAAGTGGAGCAAGTTGTAATTTATCAAGAAAAACCGAATGAAGAAGCGCCGGCTGTAGTGAAAATTTTTGTCAAATATTCCAGTCCAGAAGGTAGATATATATGAATTTTATTAATTGATGGATTGATTAAAAAAATTTTTTCAACTCTTATAGAAGCGGAAAAAGCGCAAAGCACTTTTCACAATCGATTTTTCAGCGGGCGCCAAATTACCGCAGAACTGTACGATCAAACAATGTTTGATTTGCAAGATTTGTCCGGTTGAAAACATCCGACATTATTGGACTTTATTGATAACTTCAAGAATAAGTTAATTTTTTTTTTTGTTGACTCAGGAGGCATGGGTTTTTTCTTTTGTAAAAAAAGTACTCTGTGAACAACAGTTTGGTTTTTGAGATTTGTAACTCCAAAAAATAACTGTTGCTTAATTGACAGTTTTTCCTAAAAAAATTTTATTTTACACTTATGCATTTGTGCACAAGCTGATTTCTTTTTTCTTTTTTATTTTATACCTTTATTGTTTGTTTTTGGAATGTGACGTAAACGAATTTTTAGTTTTTGTTCTTTTGAATTTATTCTTAGACATATATTGCAGATTTTGAATTGAACAATTTATATGATGTGATACAATAATTTAATAATATTATTCACCGGTTCACTGTTAAACACGCTTGCGCTCTTTAATATTTTATACATAATGGTGAATGAAGAAAAGAAATTATTTATTGAAAAATATGTCAAACGGTTAACGGTTAAATAGTATTTATATGTTTCAATTTTTTTAAAATTATGTAAATTTTCATAACTTTTATCATATGTAAAAAGTTATTCCTTAATAAAGAACAAGCATGCGTATTGAAAAGTGATTGTTAACTTAATTTAAATGTTTTTAAAACGAATGTTCAAGTGTGTATATTTGTACTTTTGTGAATGTTGAAAATTAACTTCTTCATTTTGAACGTTTGTTTGCGTTTTTTTTTAAAGAATTTTGTTCATTTAACGCTCTGCCCTAGCCTGCTGGTTCTACATTTTCAACGCCGTTGCGTCTTCCCTGGTCTCCGGGTGTCTCGTCATACTCAGAATCTGATGCATAACTTTTATTTTTCACGACAGCATAACACACCAGGGCACCACTCCACACGACTGCGTCTCTGGTCACTGTCTGATATATCCTAATTAGCCTATGATGGAGCCCTTAAGTGGCGACGATTATTCGGCTTGCTCCAGGGGACCGATTCTGGTCGCTGTTATTTTTCCTGTTATATCATTTGTCTCCCAGCCGTCTGGACGCCGGCATCTTCTTGTGCCTAACCGTTCAGTGGTAGCCTAACCTGATAACAGTCCTGGGCTTTCTGTCCCAGAGGACTCTCCTGATTAGGCGTCATGTCACATCCCTCGGTGATGGATATACAACGTGGCGTATTTGGGTTTCACGAGAAATTACATATAAAGAATAAGAAAAACGGGTGTGGGGCTAATAGGCGGATAACATTGACTCTGAAAAGGATGCTGATTAAAAATATAATATACACTTACAGGTGCCCAGTCTTCCATAGTCCGTTGCATTCATTATGAAAATTATTAAATTTATATTGAAGAAAAAACAACACTGATAATAAAAGAATTAAAATGCTGCTGATTGAAGTTTGCTGTGAAGTTTGGTGTTTTTGGAATTGAGATATTTCAATGGTAATTGGGAAGAGAAATCATCTTTATCAGTGTATTATCCTGAAAATCAAAACACGTATTCAAGTACGATGGACAGGGAAGGGATTTAGAGTATTGTTTAGTATTGTTCCGCTGCCATTGCAAACATGACAACAATGACGAAATTAAAAGAGTATAAAAGTTCTTCTTAAATCGTATTAACAAAAAGCAGGAGTGTAATTCAACATTTCACGACAGAAGCATACTGTGAAAATGAAAATTTTTTGTTGTTATACATATGAACATCATGCATTTTACAATTTGAACACAAATTTTGATTATTATTTTTTATTGAACATTTATTTGTAAAAAAATTTATTTAAAAATAATATTTTAGAACTGTACTGTGCATAAGATTTTACATAAAATGTTTTTTTTTCATTTTACTACAATTCTGTCATAATTAATAACTATTACTTTTCTATTCCTGAATTAATTGTGCAATTTTATTTTTAATAAAATAATTTATATTTCTTTATTTTGAAAAACTGTTATTTTTTCAATTTTTAATTTCACAAAGAAAAAAGGTAGCGATTATTGTTTATAATGATAATAATAAATAAATGTTGCATATGAATTATGAATATTGAAAAGTTGCACTCAAAGAATTGCTTTCAACTTGATTTGCTTTAATTTGAATGTTTATTGAATTATACTTTTTTCCTTTGCATTAATTTAAATCAATTATATATTCAGTAGATTTCAATTTTGATTATGTTTTACGCAATGACTAAGTGGTATCTCCGCGTCGGTGATTATTCTGTGAGTTGATGCATAACAACACTCGCAGAAATAAGATACGCTTAATTAGCAGCCAGTCATGAAAAAACTTCAATCATGAATAAAAAGTCATGAAAACCCAGTGCGCCTCTCTTTGTCTTTTTTCCGTATTCAAGATCTCCAGGTTTGATTTAATCTTCTATCTCTGCCCCATGACATTTTCACATCATGCAAATGCACATTGCATACGGTTTCATAATGTGATAGCTATTAAGATTTTTCTCGATGTTTATTCAACTGCAGTTAGTTTTATGAAAAGCTTGCATGTGATGTAACTGACTGTGCATTTAATTCAACAAGAAATAATTGTCTGGCAACTAAATAATATTTCTGTTGTACATTTTATATTTCTAACAGATCATTTTTGGAAGCGCTCGTTTTATCGCTTTCTTATTTAATATAATTTTTTCAATTAACAAAATATCCAATTTGAATAAATAATAAATCTAATCTTTCATAAATGGCATTTTTTGCTTTCTGGATAATTTCTTTCTGCTTTATAAAGCGTATTTTGATAAACCATTTATTTTTATTTTTTTTAGAATAGCCTTAATGCATCCGTCGAATGAAACCCAATTCAGCGCTCTGTTGGTTAAACAAGATATTACTTATTTTGCATTTCGTCCTGTACAGATCGTTTCTGCTGCTGTTGCTATTCTACTGGATGTTGGCATACTTTTGCTTCTACATCAACGTCGTTGTAGTCGACCAGATTTGATTTCATTAAAAAGTATGAATGCATTTATTTTTTCTTTATGCAGTTTTAAATTTAAAAAAAAATCCTTCTCACTTGTAATAATTTAAATTTTTTTAAATTTAAGTTGTGTGTATGTATATGTATATTCAGTTACAAAATATTGAATTTAACTTCAATATTTATAATAACTTGTAAAATTTATTAAAATAGCAAAAAAGTATTATTTTATTTCAGCATTATTCGAAGATGCTTTAATTAAAAACGAAATCTTTTGTTCATTGGAACAGGACATTATTCATCATTGAGAGTTGCGTTACGTGCTTTATCTTTTTTTTCTGTAATTTTGATCATCCAATTAATAAAAAAGAGTAGCAATAGGATAGGGTAATTTTCAATTTGTTCAATCAACAAATAGGATACGTAGCATGAAAAATGAAATTAATAATTTTAATGCAGCCTTTATTATGGGATAAATTTAATTTTGAGTTTGCAGTATAATTAATTTAATAACAGTGATATTTTCTTCAATTTATAAAGTCATAAATGATCACTTCAGATTTTGCTACTGGAAATTTGATTTGTGCCATTGGTCGGTTTGGAATTTTTATGCACAGATTTATAGTGGTGGTGATGCAAGTGGAGCAATTACAATCTTGGCAATGTGTGCTGTTCTTTTACTTCCCTTTGGAAACTGTCGGCAGCACGTACGTCTCTTGCGCGTTGTTCGTCCTCTCCTTAGAAAGGATGCTATTCTTCCTGAATACCCAGTTGGATAATAAAATATTTTCCCGACTATCCAACAGCCGGCTGACTCTACTGATTCTTCTCCCGTGCTGTGTGAACAACTTGATTTGGGTTTCAATGGCTTTAATGAAAAATCGTCAAGTGTCATCGCTGTGCGTGAGACATGAACTCTCGTCAAAAATTTATTTCAAAATTTACACACTGTTCAAAATATGCTGCTCAATTTTGGAATCGCTCTGCTACATCGTTGCGTTCTTTGCATTCATGAACCAGCGCAAGATCCCAACACCGACCACTCTCAGCTATCTTCGACAAAGGCGTGACAGGAAGATTTTCTTCTCCCTGATCGCCGTCTTCTTCTGCAGTGCCATCGCTCAACTGCTTCCCTGGCTGCTTATTTATTTAATATCCGACAACCCGAAGTACCGAAAGATCAGCGTCATATCGTACAGATTGGAGACGTTTTATCTGCCATTTTCTGCGTTATTTTTTTTATCAATGCATCCTGACTTGACCAGTCAACTGAAACATCATCTGCTGAAAATACCAAATTTTAAAAAATTGTTCACAACATCATTTACAAACCGAGTCGTTTATATTGGTTAATATTAATAATATTGCTCCTTTTTAATTCTGTCTGTGTAAATTCATTTGAAAACAACTCACTGTAAAAGTAGTAATATGTTTTGATTTTGATTTTCAATTTTAAGTTTAAAAAAAAGCTATCGATAAACAACTCAATTATTTTGTTATAAATTACACTAATAACCCGTTGTTCATCTTCCTTGACAAAGTCACCGTCAGTAAACACGTGGGAAAGCAATGAATGCCAGAACTGAATGACAAACTGCAATGCTAAAAGCATTCATTACATTAGTAAAATTATGGACCGTTGTTTCACTTTTCTTTTTTATTTTTATTATTGAAATGAAATATTTTTTCTTTGTTGAGATGAAATTTTCAACCGATTCATAATCATAAAACAATCAATCAATAATGATATACAATGTATCAGGAGTGTTCAAAAAAAACAGTAAGAAAAGCAATTTTCTTCATTTCACATTTGTGAATAAATACTTTGTTAAATAGGATCTATAAAATTTATTAAATACATTTTAATTTCCATTACCAATAATCTTTCTTAAACATTATCCTTGTCATTCCATTCTAAATTGTAAATAAATAAACATTATTCTTTAGGTAACTCTGCGCTTGTTCCATCATATTTCTGAACTGACAGCACTTTTGAATCGGTAGCTTCTTGTTCTTCCAGCTTTGTCTAAAATAAATAAATAAATAAATAAATAAATATTTATGTATGTATGATAAACAACAGCGTGAACGTAAAAATAAAAACAAATACACTACCAATTCTCTAATAGTAATAGCTTTCATACGAGCTGCATGAAGCAAAATCTCATCAACTGAAGGAAGTTTTCGAAGACAAAAAATATATTCACTGCCATCATCTTTGTTGTACGCCACTCTGTATGTAAATTTATTTAATATAATTTTTCATAAAACAAAACAAAACTTCAAAAAATAATGCTTACTGAAAAAGCCAACTGTGCGTGCAAAGAAATTTCATCATAGAACTTTGGCTTTCCATGTGCAATTTGCACTTAACTTCTTCTGTTATAAAACTGGCACTGCAAGCAGCTTCGTAAAACTTTTTAAATTTCATACAATGGTAAACCCCGGACCATATAAGATTGTTAAATAATACTAACAATCTTGTCAGACAATCTTCTTGTTGATAAAATATACCGTCAAGTTCGAATAATATGTGCGAACGTTTCAACAAGTTCTTTACGCAATAAATTTCTTGCAAACTTATCGGAATTTTATCTATATGAAGAATGTTGTTCCTAAAATGGAAGATGTTCACATGGAGTAAAATAAATTAATTTTTATATAAAATTCTAAACAATATTGATCAAACTTATTTCACATGCATCATAGCAAAATGGTATCCTGCGCTGAATTAATCAAGTTAATCAATGCAAAATAGCGATACCACAAAAAAAAATTATGAATAATCATTCCGAATATTTATAAAATATAAGCTTAACATAAATAACTTTAAAATAGTGCATACAATGTAGCAATAAATGTTTACAATTTTACATACAAACAGATTAATAAAATGTTAAGAAAAACACCGACCGAATTGTAAAAAAAAATCACACATCATATTCTGTATAAATTGCAATCTACAACTAGTACTTATTCACAGCAAATATGCAATTGATTACTGGTCATAATGATCAACATTATAAATTTGAAACTTCTCTTACAAGATTGTCGAGTATTTTTCAAATTCTTGCATAGTAAAATGCCCATCTGAAATAAAGACAAATTTTAAAAAAATGGATTTAAAAATTAAATTGAAAAGAATCAAATTAAAAGACTAATTCACCTCTTTCTCGAAAAATGAAAATTATAATAGTTTCGAAAAACATTTCAAAATTTTCGGATGCCAAATCACCAGTGGCTTCATATTCTGCCAAAGTTTTCTCTTTGAACGCTGAAAATGCACTCTCGCATTCTCCGTTATCTTCAACATCCAGACCACTCCAACAGATGAGCAAGCCTTTTTCTTTACTTTCTCGAATACTGAAATGGTACGGATTTTCTCGCACGCAATTGAGAACTGCGGCCACTTTCAAATTAGCGTATTCATCATATTTTGTTAATTCGCTGCATAAATCTCCTAGCGAAAATGATGACTTTAGCTGCACTTTAAAAAAAGTGACAATTTTTCTGAACAGCCTCTGATGCATATTTTCTTCCATTTGGAGTATTCTGCAAAACAAAAAAAATTACGCTCAGCGCTCACATTTATATTACGCACAATTAGCCAACTATACAATGAAATCAATATAACGGTATACAGTCGGCCCTGAACATCCGAGGATTTCAGACTTAATGATAACAACTTCACCAAACTGGAAAACTAACTAACCGCTACTAATGCTAAGATGAATAACAAAAACATTAAATTACACAAAAAGGAGGCGCTGCGAACGGGAGGTTGGTTTACGGCAGCACCAATCCCACGATTTCAGACGCTTGCTTCAGACTGGTCAATTGTCCGCTTTCATGCTAGCACAGTATAAAAAACGGTGTGAGAATAACGTTAAATTTGAGTAAACACGTAATGCCTGAAGCTACTATAGCCACAGTGTTTTTTAAAAAAAATGCGTCGGACAGTACATCCAGTTCTGGAAATAATTCAATCAAACGAATAAAAAAATAAATACAGGATAAATATTTAAAACGCAAATCGGAAACGCACATACTGACAAGAATTGGCTGTATAAATAGAACCGCATGAAAGCAGTTGAGTTGTATGTATAAGAACACTGCATAAAGGCCGACTGTATAAAAAGAACATAACAAAAATACCGAAAATATTGCGCATTACCACGAATTGTATTCAAATTTATTTAAATCTCATGCACTTATCATAATGAAGGATAACCTTTTTAAAATCTGAACATTATTAAATTTATTACATTTATACGTGTAATACTGAAAGAAAGAACAATGATCGTCGTTACAAATAACTGTTCACAATTATTTTACTTACATTTAAACTATTTGCAATATGTACTTAACTCTGTCACCTACAATTATAATCAGAATGAATTGAACGCTATTCTGGAATGGAAAAGCAACGGCTAGAATAACGTGTCAAGCAAACGCAGCTTGTGACGAGTATACACATTTTCACAACCTCACATCTACAACAACTAACTATCTTCCCCTCGCGAGAAATTGACGTTGGCAACGGATGCGAACAAAGTTTGCTAAAACATTACAGTAAGATTAAAGCGCTTTCACAACTAAATATTTCAATTTAGAGCCTAAAATACATTTTAAATGACAATTTAAATCATGCTTCCTAACTTATTTTACAAAACACCTAGAAGTGATTTTGATACAGTAATGCAGAAAAGTAGGCATTATTTATGATTGGCTAATTTGGAAAATTTCTGGCGCCAACATAGTATACTCAATTTTTGACGTTAGTTGTAAAAAACATTTTTTCTATTTGTTTTTTATTTTTTTTGTTCTCCGCTGACTGCTCTTCAAATTTCTCAGGCTTACTTTCTATAATAGAATTACGGTAATGATAAGTTGAACGGTAATTGAAGAGGACATTTGAAATTGAAAGAAAAATGAATTAATTTGATAATCGTTCTTTAATTTATACTATATTTTGTTGTTTACTGATGTGCAGGATAAGAATCTTCAATAAATGAAATGGTATATCCAAATGTGACATTTTCTGCACATGTACTGTTGTTGATTGCAACGTTCAATTGCCAACAGTACTAGCTTTTTTCACTCACTGCACCCCAATTTGTTTATTAGTTTATGAAAAGAGAAAAATCATTAAAAATTAAAAAAAGTGAATATGCAACAAAGCGAAATTTTGTCAAAGCAATACCATTTATGTACGATAAAGAACATCAAGCCAGTTTAGCAGATTATTTTTTGCGTACGGCTGCAACACTTTCGATAAATTTACCCAGTGTGATGTCTTTCATCGACAATCCACTGCAATCATGCGTAGAAAGTGTAATATCTACCTGAGAAAAATAAATAATTGAATTGAATTGAATAAATCAAAAAATAGTAAACAAAATGGAGCCATACTTTGTTGTACACGTTGAACCACTCGGGATGATGATTCATTTTTTCCGCTTTCAGTGCTATCTGAGTCATGAATCCAAATGCCTGCGATGTTTGTTATTAATAATTAATTTAACCGATTAAACTGTGTTTTCATTTACTTCGTTGAAATCACCGAACGTGAACAATTTTTGAATTGCATCTCGGTTGTCTTGCAATTTCCATCCTTGACCAATCAACTCGTTCAAATGCTGCTCTCTTTCTTGATCGTTCAATAAGCTCAGAGGCTAATTGGAAAAATGTTCAAATAAATGTAACAAAAATAATACATTCTGCTTACCATTTTACGGCAAACGGTAGAGGAAGAAGAAAATGGAAAAGCTTTGGCGCAAAAGGGATTTGCACCTAATTTCAATAATCGCATACTGCAAGCTGAGCTTTAAAATGTAATTTCTTTTCAAGTGCAAAGTAATGTAGAAAATTAACAAGCAAAATTAATCAAAAATGACAATTTCTTATTTTTCTTTGTTAATTTTTTTTAATAACAATTACAAAATAATGACGGCATAAAGTACCTTATTTAGGATACTGTAAATCAGATGATAATTAACATATAGTTGTACAAAAAAAACTATTCAGACAACGGATAAAAGGGAGAACAAATCTTTTTTTTTTGAGGAAACTGTTCAACTAACAATAACTGAGCAACGGTTTGTAGAAAAATAACAACACGGTGTACAAAGACAATGATTATCATCACATGTAAAAAAAATTTGCGGCGGCTTATGCGCAGGCAACTGTTCACAAAAGAAAATAATAATAATAGTAGTATAAATAGATAAATATATATATATATGAAGAAAAACAAAAAAAATAATATAGATTATAAATTGAAAATGTGAATTTATACAATACTGCTTGTTGGTGGCTTGTAAGGTTGTAAACGAGAATATTCTACAGGCAAATTGGAAGTAGTTATTGGTCGGCGTGCCGCAGCGTCTTTAACCAAATCCAGCTCTGCATAATTCAACCCTTCGCGCGTCTGAGATCCTGGATGCTGTGTAGGATAGACAATTGGCTATAATAAAAGAATATTCAATTTTATTCAAGTGCATCTCAACTCGTTGGTGCATTTAGGCAAAAATGCTATACATATGATTATATTGCATGCAAAATCAAACACTAAAACAGGCTCAGCAATCGAAAACACAGCAAGCAAAAATGGATGCAATAAAAAAATTAATAAAATAAACAAACACAATAATGAAAAAACAAAAAAAAGAAATCAAAATAAAATGAAAGCTAATGATAATGAAATGAATTGATTTAAATCAACTGCAATCAAAAGAGCAAAAAAATGAAAATGGCAGCAATGCAGAATGAATGAATGAATGAATGAATGAGTGTTTGATTGAAAAAATGTATGCAAAAATAAATACAAAAAAAACAATGAAAACAAGCTTATCACTTTGATTGTGAATATATTTAAATGAAAATTCACATGAAATTGTGCACGTGTTAGTTAGAAAAATGTTTCATTTAAATAAACATCGAAGCAATGAGGTGCCGCTGCTGCTGCCTTGGTTAATTTTGAAAGCGATCATTAAAATAAAATATATTTTTTTTCTTAATTTAACAAAATTCATTAAACAAATAATATAGACACAATACGGCAGCACTTACATGAAAAAGCAGAATAGAATGACATGCACCCGGTTACACAGATGAGGTTTTTGGAGGAATAAGAAGCTGAGGCTGCAAAATAAAAAATAATAAAAAAACAAAATTAAATTGAATTGAATTCGTATCACTGTCTATAGTGAAGCAAAAGCAGCAAATTAAAAAAAACATTACAAAGCTTTTTACACGATTAGTAATGTGTAAATAAATAAATATATAATATATATAATATAAAAGCATCGCCATCAACGAAATTTCACGATTTAGCCAAGCAAAAATTGAAGAATACAAATAAAATAAAATAAAATAATTTAAAATAAAAATGAAATTTACAAAACAGGCAATAATTTGTGCATATGTGTAAGTTGTAAATATACGTACACCATAAAAATCCATGCAGAGAGAATGGAATAATTGCAGACAACCATCAATCTTTTACCAAACAATATATATATATGTACAATACAAATAGTTAGAATATTCACATTAGTGGTACGCATGCGAGTGTATTGAAAGGATGCAGAGCGGAATGCAGCGTTTTAAACAGCGACTTCTTTAGATACTCTTCCACCGACGCCGCCGCCGCCAGCGTTACGCCACGAATACGTTACCTCGGGTTTGTATAAATCATTATGAGGCGCTGAAACAGGAGGAAGACGTTCGGGTTTAGGAGCTTGGCGCATCACTTCAGGAACAATGCTAAACAACAACAACAACAATTATTATTATTATTATTATTATATTAATGCAAATATGCTATTTATAGAAAAATAAAATCAAAATCAAAGCATACTTGATTGGATATTTTTTCTGTTGCTTAGAAACTTTAGCTTGTTTAGCTTTGTTATCTGCAGAAAAAAAGAAAACAATTATTTTAAAAAAGCATAATTGGAGAGAAAAAATTGTATTGATTGCATACTTGTAAAGCAAGCCATTCGTCTCCACCAGAGGAACAAAGTTAACAGTATGAGAATGAAAACCAATACGGCGACCGCAAGTCCCACAGCTAAACCAATATCTCCTTCACTGTAAGCAGAACTGTTGCCATTTCCTAAAAATGCAAATTGTAGAATAATTAAACAAGTAAATTTAAATACCAATTAAAGCGGCAAGATTGATGGCCTTTTTCAAATCGCCATATTCATTTTGAATGCGATATTCGACAAATTTTTTCTTATCACTTTCCGTCAACGGGCTGATCACCAAGCCGGCGTTGTAGCAAGCTGAATATGTAGAATTCTGAAATGAAATGAAAAAATTAATATTAAATTGTTTGTTTGTTTTTTTTAAATATTAATTAATTAATTAATTTCGTTTAATTTCAAACGTACACGATGTGGCATTTCAGCAGTGAAACTTCCAAGTCGTTCGCCGGGAAGAAGGCGTTGGCCGTCGATTGTCCATTGCAAGCCATCGTTGGCGTTCGGTGCAGGGTCTGAACAGAATTGTGCAATAATTCTCGCCTCGTTTGCGTCGACTTTCTCCTCAGTCACAGGTTCGTAATACACCAGTGGTGGGCCTGAGAATTGCAAATTGTAAAAAGAAAACAAGAAATTTTCTTTTTTTTTCTTCCACCATACTTACCAACAATGTCCACTTGTATACCGTCGTTGGTACCTTGATTGCGATTGCAGGCCCAGTCGTTGGCCGATTTGGCGATACAAGCGGCGCACCAATAGAAGCCACTTTTGAAATACGTATCCAGTGAAATTGAACACGCAGAAACAATTTCATCCTGTTATTTGAAGAAAATAAAAACAATTTCAATCAATTTTACTAATTAATATCTGATTTTCTGTTTTATGCAAATTACCGCTGAAGTGTGTCCATTGGCTGGAGATGCGGTTTGTTCACAAGTGGCGTTTTTGATCGTGCCGTCGGCTGTTTTGTGATACCAGAACATTTTCGGTATTGGATAGCCGGTTGCTTTGCAAAGCAGAGTTATTTGCTGGCCCATTCTGGCTCGGTTGGAGCCGGGTTCGAATACGGACGACGTTTTGATGCTTTGAAAATTGTGACCAGATAGCTGAGGATAAGCTGCAACAATAGTCTCAATTTGAAAGAGAATAGCGGCATTTGTTGTGCAGATGAACAAGTCAAATTGAAAATTATGCAAAAAGTACAACGGTCTATATGAAGATAGATTTTGATTAATCTTTCTTTTTTTTACGACAACAACTCGCTTGCTCACCTTGAACTAGCATTTGGGTCAGAGAAAAATTTGCCCCAGGGAAAAAGCCTCCACGTCAGACTTAAATGAGCAACCTTGACCTTGAAAGCATTGTTACGAGCAAGAAAAAAAAAGAGTACAGTACGAGATGGGAGAGAGGGGAATTTTTTGAATTAAAATTACAATTCTATACATACAGCAACAGATAATAACTTACACAACTTGTCGACAACGACAACTTTGGACATTTTTTCGTAAAGCGTGTTCGCCGCCTGACATTGGATACTCTTGAGGCGGTGGTCGACGCCCAAAGCGATCATCGGTCCGTCGAACATACGACTGCCTTCGATGAACCAGCTGAACTGAGTGGGCGGAGGGTTGCCGACAGCTTTGCAATGCAAGGTCGATGGGAAGTTGGAGAAAAATTTGTTGCCGTTCAAAGCGGCGTGGTATTTTTCGTCCACAATTGTCGGCTCGTCCAAAAATTGCACATCCAGCATCGACACCACCGACACGTTCGACGGTCCGTTCGGACCGTCGTAGTGTACTGTACAGGCGAGCCTTTTCCCATGCAAGCTGCCGTTGATTGGAACTGTATCCAGCCAAGTGGCGGCAAATTCGGCAACTGTCGATTTGTCCAGCGATTTCGCGTGCAGAAGATTGTCAAATTCTGTACTGCTGCAGTCGAGACAACTGAACACGGGTCTAACTGCACTTTGATCACTGACACAATACAGCGGTGTTGAAAATGGTGTACGCCAAGAGATTCTCTGCAGAATTTGCATATTACACGTACAGTGGAGAGAAGAAATCAACAACATACCTGCAAGTGCATGGCTCGGCCGATTGGCAACAAATCCAGAGTTATGGCCAGTTTCGGTGCAATTGTACTTCCGAATCCTCTGATGGATGGATCTCCGTGATTGGGCTGTTGATTCGGAAGTGCTGAATTCGGCGTGCCTTGTCCCCATACTTGAAACTGAGCGGCACCTGTAAAATAATAATTCAATTCAATGTTGTTATGGCCATTTTACTTTCTTCTTTTCCAACTTACCAGTGTGAAATGTTCCAATAAAAGCAACTAATAATAATAATGATGATGATGATGATGATGATGATGATGAGAACAGGGGATACATTTCAAAGTGGGCTTAATTTTTTGGTCACAGCGCCAATGTTCGTGATGTTTGCTGTTACTTACTTGTCAACTGCAGCTTCTTTGGTTTGTTTCTCTCTGCAAAAGTGAAGACAACAGTGAAATAAATGAACAGCAATTTTAAAATAAACGATGAATTTTTGTAAATAAATAAAACGCGCTCATTGTCCAACAATGACAATGTTGTTCTTTTGGGAAAAATGAATCTGCTTGAGTATTGCATTTTGCAAGAGTCAAGTTGCTGCTTTGTCGTCGTTCACATCAGGGTCAACAGCGAGATGCAAGTTTTGACCAAAACTGACTGTACAACCTCTTAACCGTCAATTTTGGCATTTTTAGCTCAAAAGTGATTAACAAAAGGCACAATCTTTTGAGGAACAAACTCAACAAATAAATAAATAAATAAATAAATAAACAAAAGAAAACCAGTTGAAGCAAAGAAAACTGAACGTCATATTCTTCCTCAGGGGAGAAGAAATGTTGAACAGGAAAAGCCACTTTAATTCATAGCAGCCGTCAGTCAATCTTTGTCTGTCAGTGGGAATTTTGTCGATCGTCGTTGCACATACAGAGCAGATGAAGATGCTGCGTTGAATAGATATCTTCTGCTCAACTGATGCAAAGTGATAAAAATCCAGCCTGCACACATCCATCATTAATCGAACTGATCGTGGTCAATCTGACGACGATGTCCATTTGTGTTAGGAAAACTCATTGGCCAGGTCATGGTCGTTTTCGCATTCGATCGTGACCCGAGCTGACCAGCTTGGTTATCACTGCAATAATTGGTCTGTCCGGCGTCGCCGGTGCCACATCCAACGTCAGGGTCGAACGTCCGCTGGGAAAATGGCACTGGTCATTGCACAATGGTCGCGGACCGTCAGAACTGAACCGCCACGCGCACCTGGTCTCGCGTTTCCTGTCACTCGGCGCACAATGGAAAACAGACGGACAAATTGACAACCTAGTGGACAATGGACAAACAGAAAAACAAGTGCCCTTTCCGGCGGCTGACCACTAAATCTCTGCAGCACCTATTGTGCGAAGACAAACCCAATTAATTCATTATTCTGCACAACGACAAGATCAATCAAGCACAACTACAAAAAAACACACTAATCTCCTTTTCCCTGTTCAACTGAACCACTTCACACTTCGAGTGTATTTATTATCAGTTTATTCGTTTATTAATTGAAAAAATATGAGACAAATAAATACTATTTATTATGCTATAATCACTCAATCCAACTTATAATTTGCAAAAACTGATAATCATTCTTGTCAGATATTGACAATAAAAGAATATTCAATTCCATTACAACTATGATGCACTATTGTTATACAAATTTTAAAAAAGAAAAACTCAATTAATTCAAAATTCAAACACTATGATACACAAGTTCATGTTGTGTTCATGTTGAATGTTTAAAAAAAAAGAATAAAAAAAAATAAAAATCACCAGGAAACTTGGTAGCTGTAATTTGAAAAAAAGAGTGCTTTTCAATAATTCATAGAAACAAATTTTTTTCAAAATGAATAAAAAAAGGTCATCAAAAGAAGAAATTTCCACAATACCAAAGTGAAATGTTGTTTGAGATGAACTGATTGATGAAAATGTTCACTTTGTGTGCAGGATAAAGAATTGAAAAAAAAAACAATAGCATAAAAATAAAACGTTGCGTAAAATTTTTTTTCTCCAAAAAACATCACAAAACTTTCATTATCACGTTGATTCAGTAAATAAAAAATTCAACTCATCTTCAATCAACAAGCGTCATGAAATAAATAAATTTCAAATTAAACCTTGCATGAGTCATCCTTGTTCGTCATTTCAAAAACTTACCACTACTGACAAACTGACCTTGTCCTATTCTACTGGGTGACATTTCGTCCAGTGTGTAAAATGCAATTGTCATTTTTACCCCTGAGAAATTGCGTAAAAATGATGCCAAGAAAAAAAATTATCAAATTTACATTTTAAATAAAGAAATAGAAAATATAAAAAAAGCTTATTTTAATTAAATGAAGAAAAAAAAGTTCACATTTATTGTATAACTTTTTATAAATTATCGTGGATTACAATTTAAAAATATTGTACTGTAACCACAATGATGAGATATTCAGAAATCAAAAAAAAAAAAAGAACAAATATCTGCGTCTTCAAATAGTACAGTACGTCTGGTTTGGTTAACTTTTTCAATATTGAAAATCAGGCGACATTGAAATCGACAGACATGCAATGCAAGGTGAAATTTTTGTAAGCTAAATCAATTTCCTCTTCTCTCAGATCAGAATTTTGATAATCAATTCAAATTCATTTTACATATTTAATATAAAACGACATGTTCAACAATAGCAGATCTGTTTAAATTTGTTTGAAAATTTTCACATACATTTTCTTATATAATTATAAGCTTACAAAAAATGATAATGTGATCAAATTTACATATCAAAGAATTGAGAAAAAAATGATTTTCAATTGACAAATTTACGTTTGAAAAAAAACTGTAATCAGAAAATGAAAAATATGAATATAATATGAAGAATCAAAATTGAACTTACTGTTTCTATATAGCTGAGCTTAAAAATCAGACAACGAGAATAAACACCAACTTGAAGAGTACAGCCAGTTCAGAATGACACACACACACACACACACGCACATATACAAACAAGACGATCGCGTTTCAACTTGACAATCAGGTCAGACTAACGACACGGCAAAATTCTTGGAGCATTTCTGCGTGGGTGGGGTAAACAAAAACTCCAACTCTTTCATTATTATTCATCAATTATCCAACCATCTTAACTGAGCAGAGTTGAAATATTGACAAGCATCTTGATCTGGAATGCTTTAAAATCTCATAACTGAGCTAAACTTGACAACATCCACTCCACTAATCTCACATCAATTTACTTAACTGAAATAATGACTGAGAACAACAACAGCAACAGCAACAGCAATAAAATAGCGAAATGTTAAATGAAAATTATTACAATAAACATCATTTGCATATATGAAGAATTATTTCCAATTAAGCAACATGAATTCGAAAATATTCTGCAACAACAACAACAATTTGCAAGTGAATTGTAATATTGTGACAATATGTGTGCAAATACCTGGTTGAAATTGGCAATTTTTTTTCAATAATACCAATAAAAGTTATACAAGGGAATAGTGTACGTCGCTAAGAGACAATCAAAGCATTGGTGACGTGTTCCCAACGAAACGGCCAAAGATGATCAATAGAAAGCTGCAACTGAATGCTACATCTGCCATGGCAACGCCGGCGCTGACTCACAGCTCAGTAACTGGCAGGTAAATAATGCACAGGCAAGCAAACCTGTGCTTTTTGTCAACAAAGACAACCAACGCTTTGTGTCACCACACCCGTCGTTGCAGCCTGCTAGCTTCCAACGTTAGCGCAAATACCGGCTTTTACAAAATTAGCTGCTTTACCAACAACCGGCAACCCAGTTCATCCGGTGAACCGGTGCCCACTGGCTTGTCCATTCTGTTCCACTGGACGAGCCAGAGAAAACTGTCCCTTACGGATCATTGACTTTTTTTTATTAGCAATATTTCAAAATTCAATACTTGCAAAGCATTTGCTAACAACAAAATTTCACCAAAATTTACCACCAGTCGACCTTTTCCTGCGGATGTTGCACATCGAAATTGATTTTTTCTTTCTTCTTCTCATAATTGCACAAATTCAAAACTGATTATCAATTTAATTTCCAAACAATAAACAATATTCATCATATTCTGATCAAACAATCGAAAACATTTAAACTCTAATTTAATTTTATTCAACAATCACAATATTTAATATATTAAAATAATATTTTCACTGTTACCATATTTTTTTTTTGAAAAAAGTTGTTCAATATGTTGTGTCATTTGATAATGCTGCGCAGGTTCGAACTTGAACTTTGAAAAATTGGAAAACATTATTTTTTGTAACTAATTTATTTTATTCATTCAATTGAGTTGATTAATTCAACAATCATGAACGTTTCATTTGAAAAGCACACCGCGGTCAGTACTGTTTACTCGCGTTATCTTTGCGCAGATAGAACTTTTAACGATGTACATATATAAGCTACGTGCGCCATGCATGATAAGCAGGAAATATTTTGAAAAATATTCAAATACAAAATACTTCAAATATGTCAAAATAAGGCCAGAATATCATGGTCGAATTGTTACACAATTGAATCTAGAGCGGCACAGTCGACTGATACAACAAACCAGTAAACGGCAATTAAATCATTGATTTCCACAATTGCTCAATTTTTATTGCAAATATTATTTTATAGAAATAATTTTACTTAAAAAAAATTTTTTTATGTTAAAAATATTTTATACCAAAATCAACGCTTGAAATAATTCTACTTGCCAAGTAATAATTACTCAAATTCATACTGTATTGTTTATCTATTTATTATTTGCAATTAATACTTAATTGTCTTTATGTTTAGTACAGTAATTATTAATCTTTACTTTTTTTTGAATATAAACAATTGAACCTCTGCTTTACATTTACTTCAAAAGGTACTGTTTGTATGCTTAATATGTTTTACATTTTACTTTTTTATAGTATTAAAGTATTGAGTATTCAAAACTGCGATGTTAAACTTTTAATATATTAATAATATATATTTTATAATTTCAAATTTGTATTTCTTACAAATTTTAACATTTTCTAAATTGCTTTGCAGTATTAACAGTGTTTTTTTGAACTGTTGTTATTAGTATTGCATTGTGTTTACATAAATGTAAATATGTTTACATTTATAGCGTGTTAATGTTTGCACATAACTGTATTTGAGTTTAAAAAATGCAATGTTAAATAGAAATTAATTTTCATATTCTAACTGCCTAAATTATTTTCCAGTTGAGGGAAACTTTATTATGATTCTCATTATTATTACAATACAATGAAATGTATTAAATAATGTCACGTCGTGTTGTCCCTTATTCTGTATGCTAAATAAGTTTACATTTCATTTGTTTACAGCAGTCAGTTGTCCGGTTTTTAGCTACAGTACAATGACATCATTAGCCAGAGGCAAATTGATTGCTGTTATTGGGGATGAAGATACGTGTGTTGGATTTTTACTCGGCGGTATTGGTGAATTGAATCGAGCTCGACAACCTAATTTCTTGGTTGTTGACAAAAATGTCAGCGTTCAAGAAATAGAAAATACATTTAAATCGTTCGTCAGTCGAGATGATGTTGCTATAATATTGATTAATCAGCATATTGCGGAGATGATACGATATGCAATTGATGATCACGTGAAAAGCATTCCGGCTGTATTGGAAATACCATCCAAAGAACATCCATACGATCCATCGAAAGATTCAATTTTATTCAGAGCGAAAGGGATGTTCAGCACTGATGATTTCAGATAATTCTGTTTGAAAAATGGGATAGTGCATTTTTTTTTCTCCATCATTTTTATAATTATTTTGAAAATTTTCTGATTAACCCGCTCATGTTTATTGTTTTTCTTTTTTTTGAAAATTGATGCTAAAATTCATCGCTGAATGCAATCTGGTTGAAGTTGTTGCCTAAAAATAAACAATGGTATTGTCATTTTTGTGAATATTTACTTGTACAATTGGTTGTTGTTGCTCAAATTTTATTTTACTTCACAGTTCTTGCACGTTATCATATTATTATTTTTCAACAGTTGTCGAATTGTAATATTTCTATTATCGAATAAATGTGACTGAAATCAATTTTATAATCTTTGAATGTTTGTTTTGTCAATTTGATTTGATAATTTTGCTGTCGGAATTTTTTGTCTTTTTGTCAGAGGAAGAATTTTATTTCTGTTTCTAATTTCAAAGAAATTACGAATGAAAAATAGATCAATAAATTAAATATTATGAAAAATTTCTCAAGTTAATAGCTGACAGGTATAAACAATATTAGAATTACTTGTTTTAAATAGTATAACAGTTTTCTTTTTTTTTTTTAAATATTCTATTATTTATATTAAATATCTTAAAAGTATGTATAGAAATATACAATGGCATGACAAATGTTAGTTCTGGAATGAGAGTAATTGTTAAAATTATCATTATTTCAACTTACAGTTTTAGTATATATGTGTAGTTGATAAAGGTGTTTCTGAAAGTTTTGCAGTTTATAAAATGTTTAAATTTTGTAAAAGCTTCCATGTGCAATTTAGTATTGAAATGAAAAATTGTGCACAAAGTGTCATATTCATTGTTGATCTGCTGCTTTTTATTACTGGGCAGTGTGACATCATTGACAATCTTATGGTGGTATTAGTGAGCAGTTCATGATGAAAGAGGTTCATTGAATTTGCTGATGATCAATGACATGCATCTATTTGGTAAATTTGATTTCAACATATTAATAAGAATTTTAATATCAACGTCCAGGTGGTGTTTAGCAATTGTGAACAATCTCTCGCCGGATAGCGTGACTGAAATGGTCGATCAACATCTGCAAAAGAAAGGCACCCACCAGTTCAGTCCGGAAGAAGCTGGAATGTGGAAATGGACAGCTCATAATTGGATCCAGTAAAGCGATATGGCCGATATGTTTTCAATTTGATAAAGCAGAACGCTCATGCAACCGTGCTTTATTCATGCTCATGTTTACCGGCTCATTTTACAAAAATCAATGAACTTCATTCAAGATTTGCTTATTTGTGGCATTTATTTCGACATCTGAATTCTTTAATCAAAAAATTTGTTAAAGAAAGCTTTTCAATTCTTGTACATTTTTTGTGTTTAGAAATTTTCAAACTTATTGCTATTGCAATTGAAATGACTACTTTCAACAGCTGCTTGCAATATTGTCGATCTTCAAGAAAAATTTTGCTAATTTTAGTCTCTACTGCATTATTCTTGGACAACATGCTTCTGACAACTGTCGGTATGTTTGAAAATTTGAATTTTTATACTAATTTGAATCAATATTTTAATAAATTGCATATACGATCAACTGTGTTATAAAAATTATTTGCTACTGATGAGTTGGTGAAAATTTTATAAAATAATTTATCAAAAAAATACAATACAAAATACAACACTTTCTCTTTTAAAAATTAAAAAAAAACATTACTTTGTTCAATTTAAATATAAATTAAATTAAATTGATCAATTTTTGTGAAATTATTTTTGAAATTAAACAACACCGTCAACTGTGACAATAATTTGCACAATTTTAATAATGACAATGAAAATTGTAAACTAGTCTTAATAAAAAGCTATTTAAAAATAAACTAAGCTATTTATAGCTTTCAAGTTTGAATAGTTTACATATTTTTTTGAAACTAATGTATATTATATTCATTTTTACATTTGAAATCACTGAACAAAGAGATTAAAAATGATGAATTAATGCATAATAATAAATAAATTCTTTGATTAGCACTGATTACTGCAAATTTATCGATGCAACAAAAAGTGAGAAGAACAAGTTTAATTGATTTAAAAGCTTGAAAAGTAGAAATTTTTTACTTTGTTTGAATGGAAATTCAATCGATATTGAGGTTTTGTTAAAAGTGAGACAATTTATTTATTTATTATCATCTGTTTATTTATGAAAAACAATTTTGATAATAAATTAAAGAGAAAATTTTTATGCAAATTGGACAGGTGTACAAGTGAAATTCATAAATTTTTACAAAATTAACTTTGCATAGCAGTTACAATTTGAGAATAGAATTCTTAGTTTAATTTCAAAAAATCTTACATAATACAAAAATCATTTGTTTAAACTATTAATAATTTTTAATTGTAATTTCTAGTGCCAATAATGCCGGACTATTTATTCCGAATAGAAAATCCAAATGAAATTCCTCTCTTTGCTAACAATAGCGCAGCAGACTACAATGCATCTGATGTAATAACAGAAGCAAAAGAACATTTGCTGTTGGTGGAAGAAAACCTCAAGGTGGGCTTGATGTTCGGATCCAAAGCTTTTGTCCAGCTATTGACAAATCCATGTGTTGGTGTGCTAATTAGCAAGTAGGTCTCTTTCTATTATTAAATGCTGGTATCATTTTATTTGTTAATGTTTAATTAAAAAAAGCATTGTACATTGATTTCAGAATTGGTTATACGATACCGATGTTTATTGGTTTTATTGTCATGTTTGGTTCAACAATGAGTAAGAAAATTGTTTGATTAAAATGAAATCAATAAAATTAATATTTTCAGTGTTTGCTTTTGGTGATACTTATGCAAAATTATTTTGCGCACGAACTTTGCAAGGAGTTGGCTCTGCTTGTACAAGTACAGCCGGTATGGGAATGCTAGCTGAATCTTATCCAGATGATGAAGAACGTGGGACGGCGATGGGTTTGGCATTAGGTGGTTTGGCACTTGGTGTTCTTGTTGGACCACCTTTTGGTGGTGTTTTATACAGTTACACTGGAAAAGAACTTCCGTTTATTTTATTAGCACTGTTAGCATTAGCAGAAGGAGGTAACAATTTCATTTCTGTAAAGTGCATTTAGTAAATAAAAACTGAACTCATAAAAATTAATATATACATAATATAATATATAAAAAAGTACAACAGAAATGCTTGAAATTATCAGTGTATTTAATCAGAATTTATTCCGTACCAATCATGTACTTTCCAAAGCTTTAAAGCTTTTTATTAATTATAAACAAAATTTTTTTTCCCTATACTTTGATCTGTTTAATTTTAGTTTTGCAATTATTGGTATTGCAACCCAAAGTTTCTACACCTCGTTATCGTGATTCTTCTATTAAACAGCTAGTCAAAGATCCATACATTGTTCTCGCCGCAGGAGCTATAACAATAGGAAATATAGGCATCGCTACAATGGAACCATCTTTACCCATCTGGATGATGGATACAATGAAGGCTAATTCTGCAACGACGGGTAATTAATTTTTTTTGCTTTTACTGTTTAAAACAACACCACACAAATGAAAAATACATTTTAAACAAATTTTGAATAAAATAATTTAATAACTTTTAGGTGCTGCATTTTTACCAGCTAGTATTTCATATCTAATTGGAACAAATGTCTTCGGCCCATTGGCTCATCGCATCGGTCGCTGGTTAAGCGCTATGCTTGGTTTGTTTACAATCGGAGGATGCTTGATTGCAGTAAAAGAATATATATATATATATATATATGGATTTATATTTATTTCCAAGAAATTAATATTCAGCTTTCAGATTCCTCAAGCTAAAAGTGTTTATCAACTTATTGCACCAAATGCATTTATGGGATTTGCAATAGGTATGATTTTTATAATTTGAATCTCCACATTTCAGAGAAAAAATCAATTATTATTATAGGAATGATTGATGCGTCAATGTTTCCACAAATGGGATACATTGTAGACATCCGATACAATAGCACATATGGTGGAGCATATGCCATAGCTGATGCAGCGTTTTGTTTTGCTTTTGCTCTGGGTAAAACAACTGCATTAAGCAGTTACTTTTAGCATGCATATGTTAAACTATTTCAGGACCCATTTTAAGTGGACCGTTGGTGAGAAATGCCGGATTTCCAGCGTAAGATTAGCATAAACTGTGAAAGTTATAAATTTGATAAGTTGGTGGATGTATTTCAGAGTATTGTACATAATAGCCGTTTTAAATTTTATCTATGCACCATTTTTATTTTTACTTAAGAAAATTCCAGAACCAGATATAATTTCATCAGAGGTAATTTCATGCTTTAAAAACAAAGTAATAAATAAAACCGATATATTTAATATTAAGATATATTTATTTACAGTCAATGCTACTGAAGAAGAATGCATTTACAGAATATCGACCTTTCAGTGAATCACAGGAAGATGAAACAAATTATTATGAATCAGTTTCATTGTATCAGGGATATTGAATAGATAATATAATTAATATCAATCAGATGGCTTTACTTTCCCATGCTTTTCAACAATGACATCATCTACATTTATATAATATTTTTTCAATGGTGTTTGCATTTTAAGAGATATTTAATCAAAAAGGATATAACTTTATAAACAAATTGTGTGATTCTTTATAGAAGCGTTTAAGCAGCTTTGATGTTAAAATAGTTTTATGTGTAATAAGATGCTCTTCTAATGTGAATCATTTAGAAGAAATTGAATTAAAACGAATGAAGTATTTACTTTGTTTTGTGATACTTTAAAATTATTGCTGTAAATTGGAGAATTATAAACGCTTCTTGTAATAGAATGAAAATTAATTTTGAAAATGATAAAGTTCATAGTTTTTCCATAAAAATGAATGCTCTCAACTCAAACTGTGCAAAAATAAAAAATTTGCAATATTGCAGGTTATTGCATCTTTTATATTTTCATCATGCGTTAGTAATTTAAAGCATATTAAACTGTTTAAACTGAAAACTAAAATAAACATTAAAATGTTAAAATTTTGAACTCTTTATTGTTTAATACATTTTAAAGTACAAAAAGTCAACTATTTATAAGGTTCCGTTCAACAGTTTGTATTCTGTTTTTTTTAAAGCAGTGAACTGAGCTGAGTTAAAGTGAAGCAAAAATGCAAGGTGAAGATGTTCCCATAGCAGTGAATAAAAAGAGCGGCTTTATTTTAAATGAGAAGGAAAAAATAACAGCAGAAATAAAAAATGAATCAAAATTTCTTCCTGCTGAAGCTTTGAATGACATCCGCCAATCAGTACAGCTAAATTTGGAAGTTCAAGACCAGATAAAAAGTCTTATTTTACAGCTGGAAAAGCAGCCACAGAATGAACTGCTGGACTGTATTCAGATTGAAGCAAGTTCAGTCAGAGATGCTGTAGGTCTGTCCGCATGTAAATACCAGCAGATGCTCTGTTTGCAGTCTTTGGTGGATATTGACAACAATTTGACATTCGCGCAGAAATTGTTCAGTCAAGATCTCCACATTTCAGAGACTGCTTCACTTGTGGCAACAAAATCCACTAAGGACATCAGAGAATTGCTCGAGATGATCAACGTGCGCTTGGATGCACTGTCCCTGTTGTGTGACAAATGTTTGGAGAAGAGAAAAGTCCAAGAAGAAGAACAGGCCCGAGATGACCAACAGGCGCAGGTTCACAGTATTCAACTTGTACAATGCAAACATGCACTGAGCAAAGTGGAAGGGAATGTGCAAGCTTGGCAACAAACGGCAGAAAATATGTGCAGCCGTCTGGTAATTGAAGTGTACGCTACATTGCGTCGAGAGTTGATGTACAACGAAGCTAGATCAAGAATTGGTGAAAACCAATCTTCTGAGAGTCAGAGAGCATCCGAAAAAAGTGATTCTCTGTTGAATAGAATTCAACACGAAGAGGTAAAGGATTTATTGATCTACCAAGAACAATGCATCAGAGAAGATTTTACGACAAAGTATGCAAATGAGATCAGCATTGCGAAGATGATGAAAGAGATAACAAAAATGAAAGAAGAGTTGGAAAAGTTGGCCAAAGTGCTCAACGTCAACATATTACGCATAGCGGGAACTGTGTTAAACGCTGATCAGTTGCCTTCAATAGTCGATCAAGCACCGAATGCGAAACCAATCACGAACAATTTGATCAAAAATGTGCACTTCCTCTTCTGCTTTATAGTTGGGGCATTGCAAGCGAAGATCAAAAAAATATGGCAAAATAACAAAGAAATGCGAGATATTGAAGAAAAAATTTACTTTTCTTCATTGAATATTGAAGCAAGAAGACATGAAATAGCGCTACTCGAAAATATTTACATCGGCAGTGATGAAGCAAAAATGCAGAAGCAACTTTTGGAAAAAGTGCAAGAGGACAGAAATATGCGTGAGAAAACGTTGACAATGATTTTAGAAACTTGGCGACAGCGTCATTTGGAATTTGTTGAAAAGGAAAAAATTGCAAAAGAGAATATTAATCGGCAGTTGAGCAGAATAGCGGCGTTGAGCAAAAATGTTGAACACGAGAGATCATTGAGGAAGGAATTATTTGAAATGAAAAGAAAAAATCCAACATCTCATTGTCATCAGATGTGCAATAAAGAAATGATCGAGAAGCGTATAGAAGCGCTTGAAGTTGAGCTAGAAATGAAGCAAAAGTTAAACAAGCAATTAGTGTTGAAAAATATTTCCTTACAAAAGAGCATTATGGTAGAAAAACTTAGAATACTAAATGTTGGAAATAAGAAAGAAGAAGATGCAGTAAATGGTTATCAAGAAGAATTTAACAATCTACTATTAGAAAAAGAAAATTTGAAATCTAAACGCAAGACATTTAGCTTCATGAAAGTGAAGCTGGAAAAAGAGATTGACATCTTGAAGAACAAAATTAATGAAAAGAAACTCTCTTGCAGCGATTTGGAAATGCATCTGGAAAAATTAAAATTTATAAATGAAAAACACGTAAATGTTGGATCAGCTGCAAAAACCAATCAAATGACGAATAAAAAAATCTTAAAAGCACTTCAGGAAGTTTTAGTTAAATATGCAAAAAATTTAAAACGTGAATTTGCACTGTTGACTGAAGAGGTAAGCAAACTATACATATATGTATATAGATTTTACTACTGAATTTACTACAAAGTTTTATATTAAATTCTTTAGGTGAATGACATGTATGTTCAATATGTTGCAAAAACAGAAGAATACCAAAATCTTGAGGAAAACCACTCAATAAAAGCACTTGAAGTGGAATTTTTTCAAATAAAAACGAACCAACTACAATGTGAATTAAGAAATCGTCCAACTTCTGGTCAAATTTCTCTGCCAATTGATGAAAATAACAATAATTGTAAGTCCTCTTCTAAAACTTTAATTCCATCACCTCCATTTCAAGAAGACAAAAAGTTTTTGACGGATATGAAAGCTGAAAATTGTGAGCACGTTGAAACTTCAAAAAGTACAAGTTTAAACCAACATACAATTAACGAGTCAGCGGAATCTTTAAGTTACCAAATAATTGTGAACAGTGCTTCATCATTAGTTTTGCAGAATATAACAGAACAGACTGCTGAAAGTGCAAACCTAAGTGAGGATGTTCAATTCTATTCTTTAAATTCAAGTGAAACCTCATCTGCCAGAGGAAGAACAGAAACTGGAGCAATATTTCAAAGTGAATCAACTACATCAGAAGCTAGTAAAGAAGAAAAGTCTCAGCAAACTGTTATTTGCACTGACAGGTCTCAAGAACCCTGTGAAAGCAGTAAACAGAAATTTAAAAGTGAAATCATCCAATTAAATAACAGTATCAGCGAAGCAGATAAAACAAATGAAGTCATAAACAACGAAGATGCAATGCCCATAAGAATGGGTAGAACATTGGAAGAGGCCCTTGTAACGGTGACAAAAATCAGCAATGCCAAAAACATGGATGAACAAATGCAAACTACAAACAATGATAATGCATCAACTGCTAGTGAAATTTCTTCCATAAGTAAGTAAAAATGCATAATTAATCATTGAATTATTTCAATTTAAAACATTGCAGGAGAAAATGTGGAAAACGGAGAAATTCACAAAAAACAGCATTCACCTGACAACAGTAAAATGATGCTAAAAGAAGAGAGTGAAAACACAACAGAGAATACGTTCTCGTCAATAGAAGAAAATATTAAAAATCTGAATAACATACCAAACCAAAGCAAACAAGAGCTGCTGAAGTGGTTCAAAAGTTTTCCAAAAGACAAAACGCATCAAAACAATAAAAAAGATAAATCTTTTTAGCAGCAGTAATATTTTTTGTCTTCTGTGCATTTGTTCTTATTAAAATTAAAATTTCTAAATTATACACAATTCTTGAAATGCATTTTCAATTTTATTCTAAATTAAAAATTCAAATTTAGTTGAATTTTTTTGCTAAAAAGCCACACATCTGACACACAACACATTATTTTGAGCTACAATCAAGCTAAATAAGAAATAAGAGCTAAATATAAATAAGAATAATTCAATTTATTTCAAACTTTTCGATAGCATAAAAATAGAACCACCGGTCAGCAGTAATGAAAAGCAGTAAAAACAACATTATGCTCAGAACAAAAGACACTGTTTCAGTAAAGCAGCAATATATATATATATAACATGTATCGCTTTTTAACAACCCTGGCAATATACGATGCTTTCACATTAAAACGCTGACTGGTTGATTGCCATCTTTCTTCATCCATAATATTCGAGCAACTTGTATTCTCTACCTAAAAGTTCATAAAATGATGAAATTTGGTTTATTGAAAACATCATATAATAATTTATTAACATTTCATATAGTTCTTTGCAAAAGTTTTCAAATTGTTGCTACAGAAATGAATAAGATTTTAACAAAAATCAGTATTTACAATATTTCAACCATTACATGCAAATCATATGTGAAATAAGCATAATTTTGTATTAATATTATTAAAATGCAATTTAATTTGGCATAAATTCAAATGAACCATTAAATCATTTTAAAATTAAAAAATATAAAGTAATTTATTACTTTTTTTAAAAAATTCTCCTCATTCAAATCTCCAAATTAAACAGAGTAAAAACGAATTATAAACAGTTTATCATGAAAACATTGAATATTATTTTGTTTTATATGAAATTAATTGTAACTGGGAAAAATTTCTCACTTCTCTTTTGACGAGCTGCGGCTCTTTTGTCTTGTTTCTTCTTACTGTAAAGTTCTAATCGTTCTTCGTCAATTTCAATGTCGTCGATTTGTTTCACTTGATTACATTTCATGCATTTTTCAACACCAAAAAAACATGCAATACAATACGTGGCCTGGCAAGCTTCACAATTACGAAAATTTTGAAAATCTTCCGCTGGTCCTTCTTCATTGCATTCTATACAATTTTTTCGTTGACCACCTGCAGCGCGAATGAAACTTCCCACCAGGAATGCCTGGAAAAAATACAGAAAAAATAAATATGCAAAAAATAAAAATTATATTAATAATTTGCATTACCTGTGAAGCTACTCTTTGTCGTAACTTTTGTGCAATATCAGCTTTACTTCCTCCAAGCTTCGCTTTTACTGATTTCTCTGCAAAGTGTTTCCAACCTCCCCGTAAAACACCAATTTCACCGTGCAAAAATGCTATACGTTTGTCAATTGTTTCCGGATAAAAGGTTTCACAGATTAAAGATCTTATTCGGTATAAATAAACTTGAACAAAAACTGAAATCAAACAGTAGCCAAAAATTGCCACTGTGATCCAGCGAAGTCTAATATCTGGTTCAATTGGTTCTGTTATACAACGTTGCCAATATTCAGCAATATTTTCTGGAGCTGAAACTTCAGGTACCATTTCCTCAATAATATCGTTGTATGTTTTAGCTATCAACCCAGATCCAACAACAACTGGCTTGAAACGTAACGGTAAATCGAAATCTGTGGCTTTGTTCAAGAATCGGTTAATTATCTTCAAAAATGTGCAAACTGAATTGTCAACAACCATCCAATATACAATGATGATAAAACTGAAAAATATTTAAAATGCAATTTTTGAAACAAAAAATCTCTAAAAAATTTTCAACCTAAAATTATGCATAAAATAAGATATGCAAACTTATAAATTTATAACAAAGTCATAATAATAAATAAATAAGTATTTAATCGAAATACTTACCCAGCTATGAGATTCAAAAGTTGAGGAAAACATCGCATCCATAGTTCTTTTGATGTCATTTTTAGATCGGTCCTTGTTAAATACTTCTTTCTCTCTTTGTCAGTTAACGGAAGTATTGCTTCTTGGCCTTTTAACCACAATCGCTTGTCAAACTTTTGCAACCCTTCAGTAATGAAATAGTTGTCCATTTCATCTGTATGCAAAAATGCCTTCACATAAAGAGCAGCAGCTATAGGCATGTAAAGTAGCGTCAATCCAACAAAGCCCCCAATCGATATATCAATCATATCAAACAATTCTCTAAAATAATCAATAAAATATATCTGAAGCAATACAGAGGAATTTTCAATTTCCTGTACCTTATGTAATCAATTTTTTCATTTAACATATCAACTAAAACAGTTACATTGGTTTTGTATTCGACGCTGTATTCTACAGTCTCACTAATGCTAAAATTGAATGAATAAGCATTAACAATGCGTTCTTCGGCTTGCAAAAGTTTCTTCTCGATCCCTTCCAACAGAGCATCTTTGATCTTTTTCGTAATAATATCTTTAAGCTTGCAAAACTGAGTGACGAAAAGAAGCACATTACACACACTACTAACTGCGCTAATCACACGGCATACAAACCACACTACAGGCAGAAACCATGCAGTGTAATCACAGTATTCAACTATAACGTTAAACATTCGCACACAAATTTCATATGGCTTCATCAGTACCTTGTTACAAGTGCCGAGAACATTTCCAAGCCAATTTCGCAATCGTTTAACACCTTTACCTAAAGCCACGACACCGGAGTGGATTTTTTTCAGTATACTCTTCCCTGAATCACTTAGCTGATGAAATGAATTAGTAAGACGTAGCAGAGGCTTCATTTTCGATTCAGCTACATTTTGAACTGCCGCTTTCAGTTTAATCGTCTCTTTAGCAACTTTTTCCTGTACGCAGGCTAATGTTTCAGCTGTTTTCCTTAAATTCATTTGCATATTCAACATTGGACCTTGAATTGTCCAAGTCAAAACCAAAAGTATGAGAACTGTGCGAGCAGTAGATGTGCAAGAGGCAGGCAGCATAACAAAAAACGAGCAACATACAAAACGATTGACACTAATGCCGAGCAGGGTGATTACGCTCAAAACACCACAAATAAGACCTGAATTCGTTCATTTAATACATATTACATCATTCCACTGATAATCAGCACAAACTTACCAACTTTATAAGGATCCGTTGCCCATTTCATTATGCCGACGCACATAATTAAAATGTAAAATAGCCAAACGCTGACCATTCCAAGCACTGCACGGGCAATATTGTTCGCAACTGTTCCATAACGATACATGTTTTCAAAAAATCCATATTCGTTTTCATCAAATTCATCATCTTCAACTGGTGTAAAGAATTTACGGAAAACATCCAAATCATCTTCAATACGCTCTTCTTCTCCGCTTTGAATAGTATGCTTCATCTCCAAATAACGATGGGTGGCATCAATAAGCTTCTTTTTTGATTTGTTTATACGCCACAACTTCATAAAAACCGACATTTTGACGATATAATTAAGTACTAAAGTAAAGCGGCTAACACTTCTGATAACAATATTGGTTACTACAGTAAGTTAAACGTTACCTGATTTTTATTAATGCTCAGTCAAAAAATTTTTTAAGCTTATGAATAATTGATAACCTGTTTTGTAATTATAGTTTTCAAATGTATAATAAAAATTTTACTTTTATTTTTATATTTCTTGGCATTATCTAATGTTTTTAATCAGGTAAACAAAACTTTCTACTAAACTGTTTTAGTTTTGAAGTGAGACGGCTAATTTTTGAGTTTGCGCAGTCCATCTGATTGAGTCGTAATTATAATGCCTTAATTTCTCAATTGCCATATTTTCGTGATTCTGTCCTCCGTTTTTTGTGCAGCGGTTTGTTGATCTTTTTCGTAATTTGTTAACAATGATCAGCGTTTGCCAAATTTTACACACCTGCCATTTTTTCACCTGGTAATTTTATTTTTTATCTTCAAATAACTTTTAGTTTTGTAATTTACAAAAAACAAAGGAATATAAAGTGTTGCTTCTTTTTCAATACTGACGTTCAGGTACGTTGATCGTACTGCGGTAAAGGTAATAATTTGAGGAACAGTCCAATTATTGCACAGTGGTAAACAGGTGTACAAAAATTCCTTTATTTGAATGTAATACAATCAATGCAAAGACAATTAATTTAAGAGTCGATACAACATCACAGAACAACGTCGTGTTGAACATTATTGTTGTAAATTCTCTTTACAATCTGATCGTCAAGTTTGTCCCGCAATGTTCGATATGGCGGGAGATTCAAAAGTAAAGATGGCTGATCTCGCTGAGGCAAGCTGATGCCTTTGCGCAACAGCAAACGAAATACCGAATATGGAACTTTATTCCAAAGATTGAAGTCAATACAAATGGATAATTCGGCTAATAACACACAACGCTAATAATAATTGGGAAATCTGCCGCAATAGATACAATTTATTTACAGCAATTCAACGGATAATATTCAAACACAACCGATAATAATAAAATAAAACATTAAATCTTTCTACGGGTAGCACTCAGTTAACGCATCTTTTTTCTTCTATCTTCCTTTCTTTACAACTTGTTCTTGTACATCAGGTAGAGTCAGGTGTGCCGCCTTTCTGCGTCGTAAATCTTCTCCTTCTTTCAACCGTTACGTGCTCAGCTGTTTTTGAGTCACTACTACAGCCATGTGCATCGGTGGTATTCTTGCTTTGCTCCTGCAGCGTGCGGATATACAGAGCCATGTAGCGCATCCTTCAAAATCGCCTTCGGTCGCCGTCCACGACCTATTTCTGAACATTGCATAGTTACGCTCAGACCTTAAGGATTTTTCTGAAATTCAGCTTTCAACATCCTCAACCATTAGACTTCAGCTGGTTTTATTAAGTGCAACTACGTCGCTGAACGCTTCAGAGTACCTCCAGCAATCTACTTTAGTTGCATTATCCAAATTGCGTGCAATGTTCTTTTGGGTGCACGTGGATTTGTTTTCAGTGATTTCCCGTTGATGTAAACTGATCCCAGAATGATTTGAATTGCAGAATGTCGCCATCGAACTTTGGCAAGAGCACACGCGGGTTTTCCTTGCTCTGCGGCTGGCGTCGAGTTTTCGGTCTGCCTCGGATTCACCGCTGGTCCATTTCCTTCAAGTAGATACCAGCTTGGTTGCGTGTCTTGAACACTTCATTAGTCAATTCGTGCCATTCACGCCTTCAGCGCTTCTTCATCTGAAAGCACGTCTTCTAATGCAACCTGAGCAAACATAACTCTTATTCACTCCACGCCAAAATCTAAGCCGGTATCATCGAATGTTCAAGTATATGTCCAAAGACCATTTCTGTCCAAAGACATTTTTGCTTCAATTAACCTCAAATCGTTTCGTCTGCAACAGAGACAGTTCTGAATGGCTCGTTTCACGCTTTGCTTGCCGTGAAATATGCAATAACGCTGTTGCAGCACAGCCAGTGTAGTCTCGCATCCACCATACGGTTGCCGCAAATGGCATCTACATATTACTGTTGCGGTGGTGGGATGTTCGTCCGATAGGATTACAGATGTTTCGCAGTCTCCGGCAAATTAAAATTTTTTGAGCGTCTGTTTACTCTCCACAATCCATCTTTGTCCAAGGTGGGATCTAATTGGCAAAGTCGACTGTTCGTTGATATCAGTTTTCCGTTTGATAGTTGCTGAATTTCCTTTCTCATATTTGTCAGCATCAAGTAGTTCAGGCAAACTAAACCTTCGAGCTTTGCCAGTTAATAGTTTTTCACAAACCGAGTGCAATACGCTGATATCCGTAGTAAATGATCAAAGTATTCATATCGTTCTGAGCTGAAGTTGGTGTTCTCCACCAGCGCAGTTAACACCTTCACAGATGGTATCTCCTGCACAAAGCAACATTCAATTTCTCCTTTTTTCAGTTCCATACGGTCTCATCGTATGCCCTGTAACCAGTTCTTTTCTCAATCGATAAACCAGGAAAGCCCGTGCCCCTAGAGCAGATTCGAGGTCTATCGCTTTATAAATGAGTTTCTACGTGGTTTGACCGCTTCGGTAATTGTCGCCAACTACCCAGTTCTAACAACTGCTGTATGGATTCCACTCGGTTTTGGACGAAGGACATCAATGATCTTCTAGAGCAGTAGTTCTCAACCTTTTTTCCCCATTGAATCTGTAACAGTTCCGGCTAGCTGATGACGCCTGTAGTATTGCATTGACACGTCACCTCATGTGGGCAGTCACGTCTGTGGTGCAGGTGGTTCAGGGTGCCGCAGCTGAAGCAATCGGCTCCCCACCCGACGGTTCGTGGGGCCGTTCGCTTCAGTTTCTGAATCTGCCTGGCCAGATTGTCCATCCCTCGGGCCAAAGCCTCCAATGACTGGGTCACATCGTTCTTCACTTGTTTCGTAACGCCGGTGTGCAGTTGTCGTCGCTCCTGAATATTCTCTTCAGCACTGATCGCCTTTTGGGCCAGCTTGTGTGCTTCGGCGAGGGGCGGCGGTTCCTGAAGCCAAATGGCACGATATATTTCCCTCGACGCTACTCCACCGATAAATCGAGCCATCAAATCGCATTCCGACACACCGGCCCTGCGTCCCAACTCGCGCCACCTTTTGGGCATACTGCCTGATGGTTGGCTATCACGTTGACACAGGGAATGGAAGTGCTCAATCAGCTCTACAGATAACTCCTTGGGGCCGTAGGTGTTAAAGTAATGTCTTCTAAAGTCGCCTCTTCAGCTACTCGAAAGAGTTCTCCCGTACTTTTCGCACAGCGGTGAGCTCATGGAGGACAGGATCACTCAGCAAGGACCGTCCGACGACGCCATAGTTCGATGTCGATACACCACTAGCGCAAAACAAGTCATCCAGATTCTCCAGTTTTTCAGTGAGTTCCATTTCCTTTCAAAACGCTGGGGTATGCAGGCGATAGCAGGAGCTTTCCATTATACGGGTTCTCTGACAGGCCTTCATTGTAACGGAATTTCTGTCACAGCAGGCAGTAGGCCTACGCCTTGTTGTTGTCGGCCGGATCACCACAGTCCGAGTTGACATTACGGCCGCTTACTCTTTTCGAAGATGACATGTAGGATGCTTGATTCATAAGACAAACAAAACAATCGTTTCGAATGTTTATTACACCGTGCCACTGGCAACCATCACAATAAATCACGCCACCATCGATCGCTAACCAAAAACCACACACCACTAACAACTTCCACGTAGCTCAGCACTACCGTACACTGCCACCGACAATCAGGTACAAATGTGCTTGCTACGATAGCTGAGTGCAACGGTGCCGTGGTTTACAAGTTCAGCTCGTTCTTCCTCGTCTTTCTGACTCTGGAATACAATGTTGCGTACAACGTTTACTCGATCGAACACACAAAGAGCACACACCACGCTAGGTAACTGACTAACTCATTTGTCAACAACCATACTGTTATTGTGGGTTAATGATGAGTAGGTATCGACCTAGCATTAAGTACAGTATGACGGTTCCGCTACACAGCCCTCCCCCAGATGAAGTCATGATATGACTTCGATCGGTTTCGCAAAAGTGACGCGACGACGCTTCTGCGAATTATTTCGCGGTGGACTGAGCTGCATGTTGCGTACGTGGGGTGCCTCTCCCGAATCCAAAAATGCCGGCTTCACTCTGTCAAGACTGACGGTCTTCGTTCTTGACGGTGACGGTCGAATGTAGTCGTAAAGGATCCGTAGGTGGTCGCTGAGAGCCGCGGCGCTCGAGGGAAGTGTTTTGGTGAAGAATACACCGGGCAGGCGTAGTGGCGATCCATAAACCAGTTCGGCCGGTGCATGCCTGATATCTTCTTTCACGCTGCTGCGGATGCCAAGCAGCACCAGGGGAAGAGCGTCGATCCACCGATGCGAGTGATTCGCGTGCGCTGCTAGGGCGGTCTTCAAGTGTCGATGGAACCGCTCTACCATTCCGTTGGTCTGCGGGTGATACGCTGACGCCGGTGCCAACTTGATACCGAGCGCAGTGGTGAGTTCTCGCCACAGAGCGCTCTGGAACTGCCGGCCTTGGTCGGTGGTGACGATGCTCGGGATTCCGAATCTCGCTACCCACGTTGACAGGAACGCCCGACATACGGTATCGGCGGACGCGTTAGTCAAGGGCACTACCTCTGGCCAACGGGTGAAGCGATCCATTACCGTAAGCAGGTAGGAGAATCCGCGCGACGGTGGTAGTGGGCCGACGATGTCCACATGGACGTGATCGAAACGTCTATCCGGCACGGTGAAAATTTCGAGCGGAGTTGTCGTATGCCGGTGCACTTTCGTGCGTTGACAGGTCAGGCAGCTGCGTGTCCAACGCGCGACGTCTTTGTTCATTCCTGGCCATACGTAACTCTGTTTCACCAGTCGTCGCGAACCGCGGATACTGGGATGGGACAGACCGTGCAGTGTGGTGAAGACTTTGCGGCGTAAAGGTTGCGGCACGTAGGGACGAGTCTTGCCTTGAGCAGTGTCGCACCACAGGACTATGTCGGTACCTTCCAGCTTGACTTGGCGCAATCGCAAGGCACTGTAACGTCTGACAGCCGGCAACTCGGGGTCGGCTTGTTGAGCGTCGGCGAGCTGTCTCAGGTTGGCCGAATCTAAAACGACAGAAAGCGAGCCTACCGATGCTCTGGACAACAAGTCGGCAACGGTATTCTGTGTTCCCTTAATGTGGCGCACGTCGCTAGTGAAGGATGTTATGTAATCTAGCTGGCGCACTTCACGCGGATTGTGACTGTCCGTGCCGCGTTGCACTGCTTGCACAATCGGTTTATGGTCAGTCAAGACGGTGAACTGCCGCCCTTCTAGCCAGTGTCGGAAATGACGAATGGCTAGGTATATGGCGAGCAATTCCCGTCCGAATGCGCTATATCTCATTTCGCGCGGTTGGAAACGACGTGAGAAGAACGCGAGGGGTGACCAACACCCTTTGTGCAGTTGTTGCAGTGCCGCGCCGGCTGCGTGGTCGGACGCATCGACCACCAGTGACAAAGCTGCGCCTTCTTGGGGGTGGCTCAATAGCGTCGCGTTAGCCAGTGCTTCTTTAACTGCGTCAAAAGCATTAACCGCATCCTCCGACAGTTTCAGTTTGTTGTGTGAATTATGTGAAGATGTCAACTTTTCTAGCGGTGCCAGCAACGTGGCAGCTCGCGGTATGAATCGGCGATAGAAATTCACACAACCGAGGAATTGGCGGAGCTCGTGCATGGTCGTCGGCTGACGGAATCTGCGTATCGCTTCGACTTTTTCTGCCAACGGCTTGATGCCTTGGCTGCAGACCTTGAACCCGAGGAACTCAAGGTCTGGCGCGAAGAAAACGCATTTTGCCGGGTTCAGCTTGACGCCGTACTTTTCAAACCGCTGAAAAAGAGTAGCAAGGTGTTTCTCGTGCTCTTGCTTGCTGCGGCTCGCTACTAGCACGTCGTCCAAGTAGACGAAGCAGAATCGCAACCCTCTAGTCACTTCGTCCATGAAACGCTGGAATGTTTGAGCAGCATTTCGCAGACCGAACGGCATTCTCACGTATTCAAAAAGGCCGAAAGGTGTCGTGATGGCCGTCTTTGGAATATCTTCTTCCGCCACCGGGATCTGTTGATAGGCGCGGATCAGGTCAACTTTGGAGAAGATCGTCCGGCCGCCCAACTGTGTGACGAAGTCATTGATGTTGGGTATCGGGTATCTGTCGGGCTTCGTCACGTTGTTGAGGCGTCGATAATCTCCACATGGGCGCCAGGTGTTTGGTTGTTTCTTTGGGACCATGTGAAGCGGTGACGCCCAACTGCTGCTGGATGGTCGTATGATGCCGAGGTCCAGCAGGATGTCGAATTCTTTTCTCGCGAGTTCCAGCCGGTCAGGCGGTAACCGTCGCGGTCTTGCGAAAACCGGTGGTCCATGCGTGAGGATGTGGTGCTGTATCGAGTGGGTGGCCGGCTTACTCGTTCTGAAGCAAGATGTCAGGGATGGATATTTTTCTAAAATCTTAAGGTTATGATCCGATCCGTGTCGTAAACAACTGACAACTTTTGTATTGCTGGTCTTGACGAGTCCGTTCGAGAAGGTCCACGACGTCATGTCTACCAGGCGTTGATGCTTCAGGTCGACGAGTAGATTAAAATGCCGAAGGAAGTCTGCACCAAGGATGGGCTGTGCGATTCGTGCGACGATGAATTTCCATTTCATCGGGCGCGTAAAGCCCAGGTCTACTGTCAACTCTCGACTACCGACGACATCGATACGAATGCCGTTAGCAGCTGTTAGCTGTGGGATATCCGCGGTGTGGAGTTGACTGCGCCGAGTAGCATTATATGGCACCACGCTGACTTCGGAACCGGTATCCACAAGGAAACGCATTCCATAGCTCCTCTCCTGCACGAAGAAAAGGCAGCGCACCCGTTTGCCCGAGGACCCTACTGCCATGAGGTCCCGGGCCGTCCGTTTCCCTGGTACCGGCAGGGAGAACGGCATTTGCGGGCGCGTGTACCGAATTTCCGATGGAAGTAGCATACTGGCGATGTATGCCGTCTCGCGCGGCTCGAACTCCGGCGTTTAGGGCTGGGAGTCCGGGGGGCGTCGTCTGGACGCCTGATTAAGGATCGGAAACGCTCCTCAAGGTCTTCAATCCGTTCCTCTAGCGTCGGAGCCTTGTCGCCGTTTACTTTTTTGACAGCGCAAATTGAACTAGATCCGTTATTACTGAGGGCTATGAGTTCGTCTGCTTTATTTGCCATTTCTTCTATGTTCGAGTACGTGTTTGCTCGAAGTATCATTTGAATATTTAGCGGGAGTCGTTGTAGGAAAAGTTTTTTGAAGAAGCCGGTGTTTGGATCTAAATCCTTGCCGCAATTTCGGCGCATTTCTCGCAGAAGTTGGGAGGGTTTTATATCTCCTGCACGGGCTGAATTCATAAGCGCATTAAAACGGTCGTCGTCGGATTCGCCGTACCGTTCGAGAAGGCGGCGCTTCAACGTTTCGTATGGGGCATCTCCAGCCGGTTCTAATAAATCGTCGACGTCGGGGGCAACTGAGTCCGGTAATGACGCAATGACATGGTAATATTTTGTCAGCGATGCTGAAACGTGCCGTAGCGCAAACTGAGCTTCCGCTTGCGCGAACCATAGGCGCGGACTATGTGGCCAAAAAGGCGGTAATTTGACTGAAATAGCGACAGTTTCCATGTCAAGGTTGTCTTGTTTAACGGATACACGGGTCACCAATTGTTGCGTACAACGTTTACTCGATCGAACACACAAAGAGCACACACCACGCTAGGTAACTGACTAACTCATTTGTCAACAACCATACTGTTATTGTGGGTTAATGATGAGTAGGTATCGACCTAGCATTAAGTACAGTATGACAGTTCCGCTACAACAAGAAGCTTTTCATCAGCTAGCTGGGACTGTTACACACCCTTTCACCGTTTGTCAGAACGTCATTCCTCCTTTCGCAGACTGCTTGTCTCCAATTAATATGTAATGACGAGCTAAGAGCAGTCACCGAGATAAAACTACAACCGCCACGAAAACAACCAACTCCATTGCCATCAATCATCATCCTCATCCGCCCGATATTGCCGTTTCTACCGTAACCCTTTTTGATAATCAAGTGCGAGCTGGCTGTACTGTGCAATATGCACAAATGGGTGCAAGGTGCTCATACCAATGGTTTTGCCTCTTCTTCGACCAGAACTGGAACAAATCGAGTATAGCTATCTTCCTCGGCCTGTTACAGGCGCATCTTCCAATCTCTTCAAAACTAGGCTAATCGTCCCACGGAAACACTTCTAGTTAAATGACTTGACGTCTTTCAGTTGTCTCTGTTTTCGTTTCAGAAAATAAGATTCCATTCTCCTGGATTGCGGCAACAAAATATTATGTTCGTCCAGATGTCGTACAAAAGGATCGAACTTGATTGTCACAGCCAATGGTGATGGGTATACAATATGGCGTATTTGGGTATCACGAGAAATTACGTAGAAATAATAAAAAGAGGTGCGGTTAACAGGCAGATAACATCAGCTCGTTTCTGGTTCAATATAATATAAATGGGCAGCTGCTCAGTCTTCTGTAGTCCATTGCATGATGGCTGAAATGCGGGACAAACTAGCGTGAAAGAGGGAGCGGCAGTGCGTAAACGTCAACGTGATATAAAACGCCAGCAAAAAAGTGCAAAAAGCGGTTGGTTGTTGCTACCCAAGTGGTTCCGATGAAAACTGTGATAAATTTTCGCACTTGACGGGAACAGAATCAAAGATCAGAGGCGTTCTTTCGGGAAACGCTTTATTCGATCAGGAATAAGGTACGCAAACGACAACGCTGACAGGAGAAAAAGAGTACACACACACACACACACGCAATCCTAAGCTCTCCGATCACACCTCCAAATCCACGTCACGCACACGACCACGACTTCATCTTAAGGTATATCGCCGATGCTCAAGTTCTAGAAATTCGGTAATGTCGCCATGATACAATCGTGCGTCATTCCAGGACGGCCCATCACAACACAAAAACTGAAAGTGATACGACGCCGAGCGTAGAAATCTGTGCATTGTTAGTGTTTTTCCGTTGATATCAGTCGTGCTACTCACGTTGATCAACTCCGTTGTGAGGGCTGTTGCCGAATAAATTTCTCTCTTAAGTCTAAAGCTGTTTTGTGCGTAACTGCGGTTCAGTTCGCAACTGTCGCTATTGTTACAAAGTTACAGTCTACTGAACCTGCGGATCAGATTACGATCGACTTTCAGTGCTTAATTAATCCGCAAATGCTATGTTGAAAAGCAAGTAGGTTATTTTCACGTTCTCTCCGCGATACAGTAAATAGCGGGAGATTCAAAATGAAAGTCGCTGGTTTTCGATCCAGGTCAGGCCCTCTGCACAATGAGCAAACAACGCAGTGAGTATGGGATTTTATTTAACTAATGACAGCAATAAAAAATAACATACATTGCGGAAAAATAAACTTTTCGGGTAGCAAAGACACACGATTCTTGGTCTCGACTCTAGTTTCCACTTTTCCATCGACTACCCTGACTTACCTGCTTGACTTTCATTCCGTGTACGGCCCGGTTATATAGAGATGGGGGGGGGGAGAGATGTTAAGCTATGCCCCACTGCCGGCTCAATTCTAGGTATTCCGTAGGTCTGCTCCTAGCGGCTTTCCGTTTTGATGGACAAGCGGTTATAGCATAGGTCGCGACAATTTTCCTTCCCTTCAGCGCGCAAGACTCGACCATCGAAGTCGGCGTGGAAAGCACACTAGCTTACTATCTACAGCTTGCGAGCCCACAGGCTTAGCATACTGAGAGCTTGCTACCGAACACAATTTTCAACATATATATTTGATAAATCTCAAATTTTCATTTGCTGCATTCATTTTATTTTAAACTAAAATAAATTATATAACCGAAATTTTAAAATAAACACATTCATATAATATGTACATCAATCAAGGTGTGCTATTGCGTACACAAATAACGACTGACAAAAACATTCGTCAGAATAATAAAACAAAAACATTCGTCAAATTAGGAAATGTGGATATTATCAATGAATTAAAACTGACCAATAAGAATGACTGCTACCGCTCAGGAGGTGGCAGATATTTACATGCTTAAATTTGCCGATCGAAACAAGATACAGGAAGCTCTTTGTCTCATATTGGCAATAATAATAAAACTTCCTTGGTGGAACTAAAAATATGTTCACTTGTATGATTTAATAATTCTTTCTAACATATATTTTGACATTTCTATCATTTAATCATATGTAACATTTTGAAATAATAATATTGATTGATAAGAATTTTTGCCAATTACATCATGATTTTCTTTTGTACTGTAATACGTTGTCATGCTGCAGCTGTGGAAACCTTGAACAGTGATTAAATTGTGAGTAATTGAATATTTTTAATGAAACTTTTCATTTTTTAAATTATAGTTATATTCATTTTCATTTTTAAATTTTAATTATACATGCTGCTGTATTTTTTTGTGTTATGTGACAAAAAATCAATTTTAAAGTAGAATGTTAAAATAAGTTGGTCAGAAAGTTAGTAGTTTTAATTTTTTGCAGAGTGTAATTAATATGTAACGAAATGTAATTTCAATAATGAAATTTTGTTCATAGAAATCGGGGATATAAAATGATGTTATATTGTATCAAACAAGTTGAATAGGAACGATTTTTAATTGTTGCGGAAGTGTTGTTTGGATGAATCTCTTACGTAATGAAACGTGTTTAAGTTTAAGTAAGTTTAAAGTTTTGAATTTGAGTTTAAATTGATAGATATGTTGTCCATAATTTTATGTTTAAAATTTGCATTTGTTTTAAATCTAAATTTGATTATCAATTATTTATTATTCAGTATAAAATGAAATTTTCATTTAATTGCATAATAGTTTTATGAGTCAGTTGAGCAAGTTGCTGGATATGACAGATGAGAAATTTGTTATGCAGTGCGATGTTAAAATTTTATATTTCTGTTTCAGTTCATAGCAGTGTCGTTTAAAGTGAAGCAATGAATGTTTCATTCTCAGGATGTGGTTTCCTCGGTATTTACCATATTGGAGTGGCATCTGCGTTACAAAAATATGCCCCAGACTTTTTACTGAACAAAATTGGTGGTGCATCCGGTGGGGGCATTGCAGCCTGTGCATTGATCTGTAACATTTGTTTGGGTATGTTGTTTTTTTTTGTTTGTTAGGATGGTTTATAATAAAAATTTGTAAAAATTTTAAAATTATGTGTGTGAATTATTTTAAAATGAAAATGAAAAAGTTCTTTGTTTATGTTTATTATTCAGGACAAGCTACTAGTGTTGTACTGAAAGTGGCGATCAAAGCTCGAAAGAATGCCTTGGGTCCGTTGCATCCGTCGTTCAGTTTGAATAACATTGTCCGAGAAGGTTTGATGAACTCATTGCCAGACGATGCACACAAAATTGCTAATGGTCGATTACATCTTTCGCTGACACGTTTGTCGGACGGACGTAACGTGATGATCTCAGAGTTCTATTCTAAGGAAGATCTGGTTGATGCGTTGGTTTGCAGTGCATTTATTCCATTTTATTCTGGCACGAAAGCTCCGAAATTCCGAGGAGAAGTAGGAAATTGTTTTTTTTTGTCATTTTTCAACGAATGCATTTGTATTGTTTTTCAAATAGAAATATATTGACGGTGGATGGTCTGACAATTTACCTATTTTGGGTGAGAACACGATCACCGTCAGTCCATTCTCAGGTGAAGCGGATATTTGTCCAGTGGATGCAGATTCAGAATCATTTTTGAATTTCAATTTTAAAAACACCAGCATTCGTTTTACAAGCAGAAACATGTATCGTATTGCAGTTGCACTTTTTCCTCCTCATCCAGAAGTGATGTCAGATATGTGTCAACAAGGATTTGAAGATACCCTTCGCTTTTTGGCATCTCACAGTAATTATAGGATAACATTATAGCAAAAGTTTGTAAGCGAGATTTTCTCTTCCAGATTTGTTCCATTGTGCACATTGCATTGCCGTCCGCTCCTGTGTCTTCATGAAAGATGAACAACAGCGCAACAAAGAAGAGGGCACCACAGAGCGCGGGCGAATATTGCCAAGGCGTGTTTCCATTACGAACCCTGATCATCGGCCGGTAGAATTCGACTGCAAGCGTTGCAAAGATACCGCCGCCAGGGCTCCTCGCAAGGGTCTGCCGGATGTCATCAGAGCTTGTAAAATTGGCTTGGGTTTTCACATTTTTTTTCATTTTATTAATGCATCTTGCACATGTTTAATTTAGCGTTCAGTGAAGCAATTGCATATGAAAATTCCATTTTGCGATACTTCTTTTATAGTCGACCTGTTACTTTGTTGAGAATTTTATCTTTACCGTGGATGTTGCCGCTTGATCTCAGTTTTTTGATGATGAAAAAGTAATTGTATATTTAATTTGTTTAAAAAATTTTTACGAAATTGAAGTTCTATTTTAGATTATTTGTCGGTGTACCATCGAAAATGATTAAGTCAACTAAAGATATATTGCAGTTTATTTTTAATCAAGTTGACATACAGAATCGTTTATACGGGCCAAGGTTTCATTATTTCATTATTAATTTTTTTTGTTCAACTTTACATTGTTCTGAATTTTCAGTTTCAAATGTAGCTTGAATGTGAAAGATTTGAGCTATTCAACATTTTCTGCGGACGTTGCAAGCAATTTTGATGCGTTGCAGGTTCATCGCCATTTCAGTTTGCCAACTGGGTCCAATGAAAACAATCAGTATTTGATGAGAGAAATGAAATTCGATTTTTCGGTCGACGGTGACGATATACCGACAAATGAGACAACGCAGAAGCTTTCAGATATCTTTACAAATGAAGATTTGGACGGTAGTGTACAGTTGTCTTCTGATTCGATTGGCAAAGCTGTGGAAGAGTTGGAATGGGAGCGTTTGCAGCAAGCGTCCATCATTAAAGAAGGTATGAATACTTTGTCAGGACAGTTTGGCAGGGTTTGATGTGAAAATGAATTTTTAATTCTGACTCACTTCATCAGTGTATCATTCAGATTTTGGAAATGTTGGCTCACTTGACAATGTGTTGGACTATGCAAGGAAGCATGACGCATTGATGGCTTTTTATTATTTGGATGAGCAAAATTTTTTGAAGGTGAGAGAATTTTTTCAGCTTGAAGAAAGCTCATCAAGTGAAAAGATGAAAGGTAAGCGAAATGTATGAAATTTGGAACAAATATACAAAATTACTAATATTATAGATTTATAACTTCTGCAAGAGCAGGGCGAAAGAATTCCATCATTTTAAACGCGTTCTCAATTCAAGCAATCTTGTTTCAGCATTGTTTTTAGTATACTGCTTTAGTGATATGCTTCATTCAGCATTCATTGCATTAAATTATTTTTCAACTTTTCAAATTTTATGCAGTCTGTTTTATTTTTGTTTATCAATTTTTTAAAGAGTCTGTCTGTTCATGTTATTTTAATGGGAAATTAGTTGAAATAGAATATAGTGATTCAGTAAAGAGCTCTTGTTGAAATTTATTGTTGTTTGTTTAACTTTTATCTGTGCATTTTGCGGAAAAATGCTTTTAAGTGATGCAATTTATGCTAAAGAGATTGCTAGTTTGGTAGTACAAGTATAATGCAGATAATGTTCTTTTTTTATTAAAAATAATATTTTTTTATTGAAAATAAATTCAGAAATAATCGTATTAGTACTGATTTAAGCATTTTTTCTTCTAATAAATGAATAATCGTTTTTTGAATTAAATGTGAATAGTCATCTGAGCAAAATTATTATATGTATATTTTGCTGTTTATGCTGAAGAAGAAGCAAGCTGTCAGCATAAGGTACAATCACTGATTGAAATTGTTGTTCAACTGTATGCAAATTAGATGATCAAGTATGAAATGAAAAATAATATGTATACGGTGAGAGTCAAAAAGAAAATTGTCCGACGCATGACAAATGCCTGGTTGAGTGGAATTGCATTTTCAGCATTTTGCGTTTCATCCGTCTCCGTAGATCTGGTTGATTGTATGAGACTGACATAACCATCCCCTGGACGATTCAGACGAACTCCCTTCCAAGAGAAAAGGGCAGATTTTTTGGCCAAAGAAATCAAAGGTGTGAATGCTTTGTTCTGCATGGATACAACGCGTTCATTTTCGAATGTGATGTGCAACAATAAGATGAAGCCGGAAATGATGAAATTCAACGCGTTGGCAACAGCTAAAATAATATGGTTGTGTTTATTTTTGATTACAATGAGAAAATTCAAAATTTCATACCAATCTTAGGTGTGCGACCAGCAGCTGGTGGAAGTTGCTTCAAAATGCCCCAAGAGAAAAACGCTTGGCCAAACAAGGATACCAAGCTCAAGGCTATGGCGTGTGTGTTGTCTTCGGTCCAGAAGGCGAATAAGTTTAACAAAGCAAAAAGTACATTTGGCAGTGTGTCAACTAAATAAAAGTACGGTCGAGATCGTTTTATGTGAAAATCCAATATCATTGCTGTCCACATATTTTTCAAGTTGTCCATTTTTGGTGATTCAGTCACATATCCGTTCGGACTCCAGTACACCCTGCGATGAGTTACATTCAATAATTTCCAACCTGCAGTTGTTTGTCCAGAATTGTAACTCAGAAATGATGCATCTACTGCACTCTGAAATTTACAATTTTAATTTTTTGATTTATTTATTTTTTTATTTATGTATTTATTTTCTTGTGATTTGAAATATTTTTGTCTGCTTTTGCAATGAATATAAATTTTCATATATACTTATTTAATAAATTTGCCCTAAGTGTCAAAAACTAAGTGTTTAAAAAAATATATAATTTTTAATTAACAATTTATAACTTCTATTAAGCAAAATTTTTTGTTTTGCAATTAATATACAACACCTTGGCAAGCGCAAAATCTGACCAATCCCAGTCGATTTCAGTTGCGTCGTACATCCATGCAGACATGACAGCTTGACATTTTTGCTCATCGACTGGAAAATGATGGAAGTCAAATTTACATGAAAATGAAAATCGAAAATCTTGAGTTGATTGCAATGTTCCATTGGAATGCAACAGCAGAGGATATCTGCCGTAAGAAAGAGAAGCCTCTTGACTTTTAGCTCTGAAAATACTTATCACTGAAATAATTGCCAACAGTTATTATTTCTAAAATAAATTCACAGTCTTGCATTGAAAATGCAAAATCTTCATCAAATGCTATCCGTTTATTTAAATTTACATAAAGTAAAAAAGTAAACTATTGCTAAAAACAGAATAATTTTGCAATAAATTGGAACAGTGTGATTAGTGTAAGTGTATATAAAGTATTTATCGTATGTAGAACATATATGAAACGTTTTAAATAGTACATTCTGTTGAACAATTTCCAACTTACGAATTAAAAACTGTTAAATCTGGCTGCCACACTGTCCAAGATTCAACCAAAATGCTGGAACTTTTGTTATACACGGTAGCATTCCACGAAAGTCTTTCATCTGTCCAGCTCTATTTAAAAAATAATAAAAGCAAGAGATATGCTCTTTAAAGTTATTTCTTTTTTCTCATCCAAGAAAAAATGTTCATTATTGATGCTTTACTGCACGTAGTTAAATAAGTTTATCATAAAATATAATAATTTTGCCAGGGTGAATAAACATTGAACAATTTACCTTTTTATAATAATTTGACTTGAATAAATAAAGAACTGCATTATTTAAATTTTAGCAATATTACTGTTTTATTTTTGTCGTTTTAGCAAATTAGTGTCCTTGTTGTTGCATTCAAACCTTATATAACACAAAAATATTCTTTCCGCAAAGATGAACGGTAAAACTATAAACAAATGTTTTATAGCAGAAAATATCTCAAAATGAAGCTCAAATGAAAGCTTTTGCACTTTTATGTAATAAACAGTATTAGAATTGTATTTTATTGTATTTAATTTTAAGCAATGTTTAAAAATTTAAGTTGAAATTAAACTCAGTTTATCTGCAAGTTAAGGATATTGTTTTGAATAAATTATTGATTATTATTTAACAATAGCAGTCAATTTCTAATCTATCTAAGAATTCACACAATTCACAATCTAAGAATTCAAAACTTACCAATATTACAACAGCATTGACAGACATAGTTTGTTGTATATCATCCTAAAAATTTAGACAGTTTTTAAATTAAATAAATGAATCATTAAAGAAAACAAAAATCGTACAACTTCTCGAATGCGCTTTACATGAACTGCCATTTTTACCAATGTTTTGTAGCTTTTCAGTGATGTTGGCCGTAGTTTACGATTATACTTCCTCAAGAGTTGTTTTTCGAGTTGAAATCTAGTTAAACTACTGGCAGTTTCTTCGATTAAAAAATCTAAATTAAATAAATAATTGTAAAAACATGATTTAAATTATAACTTGTATACATATTAAAATGGCTGTGAGATGAACAAGCGATGAAAATTTCATGCTGAATTACTTTTCATCACAAACGAATGCTGGTTTGATTGAAAGCTGTTAATTCTGCTTTATATTATCTATTTTGGTAATCAATCTATATTAACGCTTAGATTGAATTTCAAACGAATGGCACGTTTGAAAAATATTTTACGGTATCAGTTTCACAGCATAAAATTACATGCACACACACAGACACGCATGCATGCCATAACTAAGCATTAGCTTTTCAAGTAATCAGTTATTAAATATTTTTTTATACATTATTAAAAATTACTGTGTAGTAATACAAAAGCATCATAACTAAAATTTGCTAACTGGCTTACAACAAGTGGTTTTAAAGGCGTCACTAATGACAAAAAACATAAATAAAAACATATAAAAACATAAACATAAAATAAATAAGCATAATCATTAAGATAAATAACTTGCAAAGTGTTAAAATTGAACTATGATTAACTCGAGATTTTGAAATTTAAACTTACATAATTTATGATAATAAGCAAAAATACGAATGAAATAATCGTAAACTGTAAATGACCGTTAAAATTTTATATTATCAATTACTGGAGATTAAATTTTATTACATAGAACTAATATTATCAGCTAAAATAATGTCTGCATAAACAAATAATAAAAGTTATGCTTAATTAACGATTTTAATTTATTACTTGCATTTTTCATTAAAAAGAAATTTAAATTATTTCAAATATAAGTAAATTTACAACTGCATTGCATCTTCTTTTTCCATACATAACTGTACATTCTTTAACTAGTGAGAAAATTTAAGATATTCACGCATATTTTGTCAGTATTGCTTATTATTTTTTGCAGTTTCAACAAACATTAAACAAAATGCTTGAAACAGTGTAGCCACTTTTTATCTGCTCAATTGCACAGTAATAATTAATCCTCAGTAAGAGTATGTCCTTCTATCTGATTGAAAGTGCATTTATTTACAGCAATTTATTTTACAGAGTTTTGCTTTGCAATTAGTAGCAGAGTTTATGATAGAGCTTTTTTCGATTAAATGACAAACAAATAAATTCTAGAGAAATTACGGTAAAACAACTCTAATATTCCGTCACCTAAATGTTGAATACAACACACCGTACAGTATACTTTCATTACTTGACACTGCAGCGAGTGCTTTCGTTGAACTCACAAAACATTTGGCACAATCATTTAGTAAAGCATTCAGACTAGAATATAAATTTCTGCCACAAGTGAGCAAATTTTGAATTGATAACATAGCAAAGAAAACAAAATTTGAAATCTGGATAAAGCCCGTAGGCAGTTAATAAGCATTTGGGTATTGAAAATTGCCATTTTCCCATTGCCCATCTGAGTGCTTATCTATCACATGAATAAGTCACATTGCATAAGTTGGCTAATGAAGTTGTTTCTGGAGGCAAAGAAAAAGAACAAATTGTTTGCTATTAATTTATCGGTCAATTTTTTAGTTCTTCTTGGGAACGACCTGTGGGGAACTACAACAGAATAGCGTAATGTTAAAAGGTTGTTACTCTTGTGAGTAGTTAAAATTTATTTATTAATGGTGTTGAAATTTAATAGAGTTTTAAAGAAAGGGCAATATATTACTATCAACGATAAACTAAAAGGTTTACTTGAGAATCTTAGTAAATACTAATATTTATTATCTATTTTATTGCTGGTAATCATAATGGTATCAGAACAATGCAGGTACATTAATAAAGTCACTTTTTGGACTTGATCCACTGTGTGTATATGCAAGAAGCAATTTTTGTATACATGAAACGAAATATATTCCGTGAAAAAAATAATGATAAAAAATCTGATTCCGCAATAAATTACTTATCATACTTTAAATACACTTTCTTAAATCTTTATTTCAATTTTTACAGGGAACAAATTTACTTAATGAATATCAGGAGGAAATGACAATAAGTACAAAGCAAATGGCATCTCTGTAAAAATTTGCTATTACAAGTTAAAATATTTAAGCATCATGCAAACATAATTATCAAATTATAAAATTTATATAAAAATAAATTAAAATTAAGGCAAATTAAGAATAAATGAAATAAAACTTCTGAATAAATTATATTCAGTACGTTATATTCAGCAGGCAATTCTTTCTGTTCTCCTTTGTGTCATTCCCTATTAAGCAATATTTAATAAATAGCAATATTTATTAAACAATGAAACATGCAAAACATCTAAGGCTAAAAGGTCACCATTTATCAAATTTCCAACAAACAAATGCATCATTATCAAATTATCTACGCCTACTGTAATGATTGTCGTACTGACCCATAAGAGTTGTTTTTGTAAAGTTAATCTGAATTGAAAAGCAAAAATTTCAAGCGGATTGCCATTCATACAATGACAACGAATGGCAGTTATCAGATCTATTTTTTTAATACAGTTTCATGAATACTGTAAAGTGTTCATTATAAGGTGACCTGATTGTCATTTGCCGTATTTAAAGTGCAACAAAATAACAAAGACTTATTTGGTAGCTGCTGCAAGACCGTGTGGTGGTGATAAGGTCGAAAATGCGTGACGATGAAAGAAACAGGTAAGTAATTTTGATTCGATTAAAGTTGAATATTCTTTTAACTTTGATTTTTTTTGAAGAAGTTTAAGAAACCTTACTGAAAGAGAGTTGGATTATGGTTGGCTGTACTGTATGTTGAATAAGATTTTCAACAACGAATCTCTTTCTCAGGATGAAATGAGCCTCCTATTTGATTACACATACGGTGAGCTGAGCAATGAAAAAGCTTTATTGCAATTGGAACCACCATTACTTATCTGTGGTAATATTCATGGACAGTATTGCGATTTGATTCGGATGTTTGAAAAGTGTGGTTGGCCACCAAAGAAACGATACCTATTTTTGGGTGGCTATGTAGATCATGGGGCAACTAGCACTGAAGTGATAACTATGTTGTTCATGTTTAAAGTGTTGTATCCGAATGATTTTTTTCTACTACGCGGCAATCATGAATGCAGAATAATGAACAAGAAATTTGGCTTTTACAAAGAATTTGTAGACAAGCATTCAGTAGAACTATTTGAAAAGATTCAGTTGGTGTTTGACTGGTTGCCAGCTGCAGCAATAGTGTCAGATAAAATATTTTGTGTTTACGGTGGTCCAACACCAGCGTTAAATAGAGCAGATTTTATAGATAAAACTATTCCACGTCCCATATCTCTTCA